>JAZKJV010000497.1:750000-885822 GCA_037367405.1 Ottelia alismoides
TCTAACTCCATAAATTTAATACTAAATATTAACATAACATGTATATCATGAAAAGTTTATGAAAATACTACTATATTTGACATTAAAAGTTTGTTACAATATGGATGATGTATTTTACATAACTATATGATCGTCATTATTTTACAATATGCAGTTTAAATTTACAAAATTGGTACGTAATTTACAAATTTGATAGTGGCTTTCTGAATTTCAAGAAAGATCCACCTCTTTAGAAGGGCCCCAAATATATATATATATATATATATATATATATATATATATATATATATATATAGGAGAAACTTCTAATGAGGCTGGGTCTCACCGATATTGAGGTGAGCCCCTCCATCTCATCCATTTAATTTAAATCGACGGCTGTGATTAATTTCACATTGATTACATTATTTTAATGGTAAAAAACCTATTTTGGTCATTTGTCAAATTCTAAATATAGAATGTGACAACTAAATTTCCTAATCTCTCTCTCTTGATTAATCCCAGCCCAGCCGCCTCCTCTACCTCGTCTCCCCACCGCACGTCCTCCCCCTGCCGCACGTCCTCCATCTCTCCAGCAACTTCTGTCGGCGGCCTTCCTCCGCGGACCGCCCGCCTTCCTCCATGCACCGATCTTCAAGTGGAGCCACAGCCCCGCACGTCGTCCTCTTCGACGACCTCTGCCTCACGCGAGGCGGCATCGTCCGCCATCCTCCGTGCACAACCTTCAGGCGGAGTCGCAGTCCCGTGCGTCGTCCTCTTCGTCGACCTCTGCCTCACGCGAGGTGGCACCGTCCGACTTCCTCCGTGCACCAACCTTCAAGCGGAATTGCAACACCGCACGCCATCCTCTTCGGCGAGGCGGTAGCCTTCCGCTCGTGCCCCTACCGCCCGCCCTCGGCCCCGCTCTCTGTCAGGCCGCGCTCCGCCTGCGCGTCATCCAATGCAATACCTCGTCATCGACGCCGAAGCGTCGAGATGTGCGCGGAGGAGGGGCCTCTTAGTTTTTTTTACCAATCGAGGTTTTTTTTTACAAAAATGGGAATGTTTTGTGCAAATATTGAATTTTTTTTGCAATATCATGTCAATTTTTTACATTTCCAGTATCTAACAGTGTATCTATTTGTCACAGAACTCTACAGAAATATTACAAAGTGATCAGTTCATTTTACAAAAGAGCGCCTAAAATTTACAAAGTGATCTGACACTCTTACAAAGGAGCGAGATTCCGTTACATTAGCGTATAATTTCTTACTTAACCGATATTCAGATTTACATATTTATTTACCGTTTTTACAAATCTCAATGTTTTTTCTCTATTTTGCAGGACTCGAAAACATGTATGGCAATTGAAATTTAACGCAATGGAAAACATGCGTGAATTTTACAAAGAAGGGAGATTCAATTACAAAGATTCACGGATTTTTTACAAAAGAGTCATACACAATTACAAAAAAGTTGAAGCTTACAAAGAGGAAAAATACTCTTACAAAAAACTCACTGAAATTACAAAATGAATGTACACATTTACAAAACTTATACAACCATTTACAAAATGAAATTATAGTAATAAAATGGAATCATTAATGAAATTTTACAAAGACTATAATATATTTTACAAAAACTCGTTGTAGTTTACAAAACTATTGTTGATTTCAGATCGTTTGGAACAAAATCAGAAATTAATCAATAAAGGCATTTGTGAAAATACCAAATGGAGAAAGGCTTAGAATGGCAATTTGAAACCAATAAATGAAACTCGAAATTAATGAAATCAATTTGACGAAAATGCCCTTTTGGATGAGATTTTTGATTCAACAGTCAGATTGAGATCTGACGAATCTGGTCGATGGCCCACCACAAATTCGGTGAGACGGCACCTCATTTGAAGTGCCCCCTATATATATATATGGAAAAAATGGGGCTACCCCCAATTTTTCGGCCTTTTTTTTTATTTTTTTTTGAAAAATAAAACCATGTATATTCATCCATATATCCCTCCTATATGTCATTCGAATTTCGTCAGAAACAGAGACTCCTACGGCCTCCATCTCGATGGTATCGATTTAAAAAAATCATGTTACCGTTAAAAAATTACTGTCCAGATGGAGGCCGTAGGAGTCTCTGTTTCTGACGAAATTCGAATGGTACATAGGAGGGATATAGGGATGAATGTACATGGTGTTATTTTTCAAAAAAAATAAAAAAATTTGCCCAAATAAGGTGGGGGCAGCACATATGACCCTATATATATATATATATATATATATATATATATATATATATATATATATATATATGAGAAACTTCAAATGAGACGGGGTCTCACTAATATTGTGGTGAGCCCTCAATCTCGTCCTTATGTTTTGGATCTCACGGCTGGATTTAATGATACACTAATTTAATTAATTTAATGGCTGAAAACCCATTTTCGTCATTGTCACATTCTAAATATAGAATGTGACAACCATAGATCCTATTTTTATGGTAAGTCATTATGTTATTTCCATTCTCTCTTTCTCTCCATTGATTGAAGATGTCACTCCCTCCTCTCTCTCGTGCGATTCGGCGACGGCGGCGCATATCCTCTCTCGTGTGCACGATCGTCCAGCAGCGGTGTTCTCTCTCCCTCACGATCAACCGTCGATGTCATCGATATCCTCCTCCACGCAAAGCTTCTCGACGATGGAGGATGTGTCCCGTAGGAGGAAGATGCGAAGGAAGGAGACGTGATGCACCTTACGCGTGGTGCTGGCGGCGATGGCGAAGGGGTTTCGTCGAGGGCTGTGAGGTTCCTCCAGGCGAAAGGGGGTCGATTGGTGGATGTGCAATGGTAATGCACGGATTTACATTGTTTTTTTGATGATTTACATAATTTACCTTTCGATTTACATATTGATTCATTTTTTTACAAATCTCATTATTGGTTTACTTTTTTTTCAGTGCTCTCCGGAATTTTACAAAAGAGCGTGATACAGTTACAAAAGGTCACAGAAATTTTACAATGGTAATGCACGGATTTATATTGTTTTTTGTTAATTTACATAATTGACCTTTCGATTTACATATTGATTTACATATTTACAAAGGAGCGAGATTTTGTTACATTATCGTATAATATTTTTACTTAACTGATATTCAGATTTACATATTTATTTACAATTTTACAAATCTCAATGTTTTTTCTCTATTTTGCAGGACTCGAAAACATGTATGGCGATTGAACTTTAACGCAATGGAAAACATGCGTGAATTTTACAAAGAAGGGAGATTCAGTTACAAAGATTCACGGATTTTTTTTATAAAACAATCATACACAATTACAAAAAAGTTGCAGCTTACAAAGAGGAAAAATACTCTTACAAAAAACTCACTGAAATTACAAAATGAATGTACACATTTACAAAAATTATACAACCATTTACAAAATGAAATTACAGTAATAAAATGAAATCATTAATGAAATTTTACAAAGACTATAATATTTTTTACAAACACTCGTTCTAATTTACAAAACTGTTGTTGATTTCAGATCGTTTGGAACAAAATCGGAAATTAATCAATAAAGGCATTTGTGAAAATACCAAATCGAGAAAATCTTATAATGGCAATTTGAAACTAATAAATGAAACTCGAAATTAATGAAATCAATTTGACGAAAATGCCCTTTTGGATGAGGTTTTTGATTCAACCGTCAGATTGAGATCTGACGAATCTGGTCGATGGCTCACCACAATTTCGGTGAGACCCCATCTCATTTGAAAGGATCCCTATATATATATATATATATATAGGAGTGATCCTATGAGAGCCAAAACCTGTGAGAGTATGAGAGCATGCATTCTGGACCACATGATCCAACCAGGAGAGAGAATACTAGGAGAGAGAAAACAAGATCATGTGGTCTAGAATGCATGCTCTCATGCTCTCACATTTTTTTGCTCTCATAGGATCACACCTCTCTCTCTCTCTCTATATATATATATATATATATATATATATATATATATATATATATGAGAATATTATATAACAAGTGGAAACTATCCTTTGACCACTTATTCATTGATATTTTTTTTATCAGTTTAAATAAATATATTCGATCCTCAAATCCAACAAACATTGAGAGAAACAATAAATGATTTGAATTTAGATCCAAAACATCACAATCATACGTTAGAATGCTTTTAAGGATTGATATTGAAAGATGATCAAAGGTCCATCTTGGAGAATCACACTCATTTTTCAATAGCAACAACCTTGTGCAAACTCCCTCTTTATATAATCAAATCCACCTTTCCTTCGTATAAGATATTCTACACAAAGTTGTGTGGCAAATGTCAAACACATAATCAATTGGCAAGGGGACCTCTTAAACTATGATTTCAATAAAGCCATTCTCTCTTAGGTCAATTATCCTCGTAAAGAGTTTCCTTTTTTATACCTAATCTATGTTGACAAGTCAAGGATTCATTAAGCATATAAAAGGAAACAAAGTTAGGAACATTTTTGTTTGGTTACATGTCATTGTCTATTATTTCCCATCATATTGGATCCAAGTTTGCAATATTTCCACGATTAGATTGACTAGTCGGTTCGACTACCCACTTTGATGAACTGATCAAATAGAATCACTTTATTTGATTGGATAAGATGTGGGATTAACCAATTAATCAACGGTTCAATGAAAAATGTGATATATAAAAAATGTTTTTCATATCATTTATCGAAGTACAGTAGAAGTAAGATTCACAATGTTGAATGGAATTCAAATAATACATAATATTGTTAAGTATTGAATTCATATAAGCATATAATAAATAAAAATAATTTTTTATATTTGAAGTATAGTTGTCTTAATCGACTGACTAACCGACATAATAATGGAAAACAATATGATCAATTTTTCCAATTTTTTTTCAAAACAATAAAATGGAGAAATATGATTTATATCTAATATTAGAGAAATATACAACGGAATATTTCCGATCAACATCAATGTATTTATTTACTAATGACCATACCGACTAAACTTCGAATACTGACTTTTGCATCCTAGATCAGATTTATTACAATAATCCATGTTTGTTATTCGAGTTTCTTATAACATCACATGTATTTTACTCTTTTCAGCCATGTGATATGCTTTTCGTTCTGTTACTTCAAAAGTCGCTCATTCGGCTTCAACCACACGGATTTTTCATATTCCTTTTTCCATTTCATCAAAACGAATGATATCTTCTTCTGAAAATCTTAACTATTCTGAAACAGATAGATACGCTTTTTTACTTAGCAATGTTTATCCAAATGCCTCTATGATTATTTCATGCCGGTCTTCTATTTTTAATTTAAAACCCCTCAATTTCCCCAGCTAAACTAAACCAAATTGACCATAAAAAATTAAGCTGATTTTAAATATGAAGCATTATATATAGAGAGTAGTGATCTCGTGAGAGCAAAAAAATTGTGAGAATATGAGAGGAGTGATCCTGAATCACTAGATTCCGTTTTCTCTCTCCTTGTTGGATTTAATGATTCAGAATCAATCTCACACACACATTCCCTCCTTTATGTCATTCAAATTTCGTCAGAAATAGAGACTCCTACGACATCCATCGAGATTGTGTCGATTTAAAAAATCCTATTACAGTTAAAAAATGACTGTCTGGATGGAGGACGTAAGAGTCTCTGTTTCTGACGAAATTCGAATGACATATAGGAAGGATATAGAGATGAATATACATGAAGATATTTTTTGAAAAAAATAACAAAAACGTCGAAAAGAATGCGGGACAACCATGTTGACTGCCCCAAGGAGCCAGCCCCATTAATCTCTCTGTATATGTCTTGCCCACGTCTACTATATTCATTAGAAATGAAATGCCACAGACCAATTCCATCAATAATTAACCATATATGGGACTGCATAATTACTAAGGATAGATAACAAAAAAGGATCCAAAGTTGGAGTAAACATCAAAAGGGTTTCGCTTTCTTTTTAAAAAACAACCGGTTTGAGATTCAAAACGTCTGGGTTGGTCCATTATTGATGCTGCCCGATCTGACCGGTTCGAACGTCGCGTTTGAATGGGTCGAGTCGGGTCCACATTGCAGGCCCAAGTAGATCTGATGTGTGGGCCTTTCGATTAGCATCCGACGGTTGCGGTTCGTACTTATCCTTATCCTGACACCTATGGGATTAACAGCGACCTGGTTCTGATCCAAATCGGGTCAGAGCAATGGCAGACCGGAGCCACAATCGGATTTGCCATCTTTTTGATCGAGACGGGAAAAAATTGACTTTATCCCACACGCCACGTGTGGACGCACATATATATTTATGTAGGGAAAAATTGGGCTTGGCTGCCTCCATTTATTTTTCGACGGTTTTTTTGTTTTTTTCAAAACTATCATGTATTTTTGTCTCTATATTACTTTAATATGTCATTTCATTTTTGTCAGAAAAAGAAACTCATATGTCATCCATCTAGAACATGCAATTTTAACAGTTTTTAAATTGTTGTAATAGACCTGTTCTAGATGGAGGGCATTGGAGTTTCTATTTTTGACAAATTTGAAATGTCATATTAGATGGATATAGTGAGGAAAATACATGTCGGAATTTTTGAAAAAAAAATCATCGGAAAATGGAGCGGAGGCAGCCTCACTGAACCCGTTTACATACATACATACATACATACATACATACATACATACATACATACATACATACATACATACATACATGCATGCATGCATGCATGCATGCATGCATGCATCCATACATACATACATACATATATATATATATGTATATATGTAGTTCTACGCTTATGTTCTTTATCGTCATCAAGGAAAATTGGTCTTGACAACTTGTTGAGATAGGGTTTAATTCGACTCGTTGACGAGCTGAGGACCTAAGTTCGAAGACATTACAAATGATATCAGTCTGTGTTCCCTCTAATAGTGGAAACGGGTACGAGTAAACCTAAAGCCTAGAGTGTGTAGCCATCGCCAGTACAAGCAAAGTAACTTTAGGGGACGGTCAAAATCCTTCCCTTAAACGTCAACAAGCATTTCCTATAGGTAAAGAGGATGGTCATGCAACCATCCCATCTGAAGTCAGTTGCATTTGACCATGGGGGGATGCAAAAACCGAATGTTCCCCATTGGAAGTCAGAAGGGACGGTTGAGACAATCTCTTTCGATCCAAGTAGAGGCGGCAATCATTGATCGTCCCGATAAGGTTTTTTGTTGGGATGGTTGCAACAGTCACATCCTCTATATAGAGGGGACGGTCATGATCGTCCCCTTCAGATCATTGATTTTTGGAGATGGCCATGGAAGTGTGGATGGGACGGTCTAAACCACCCCTTCCGTTCGTTGGACCCAAAAAAACACATCAGTAAACCCTTGATGGTCGGAAGTAACAGTTGTAATCGCCCCTTCCTAGAAATAGAAGGGACGTCATGACCGTCCCCTCCAGTTCACGCATAAGCCCACTTTTTTTGGAGACGACCATAGAAAAATAAATGGGACTGTCTAAACCATCCATCTAATCACCGAATCCCGAATCAGGCACCAGTAAGTTCCTGGTGGTCAGATGGGACGATCGTAACCATCCTTTCCGAGAAATAGAGTGGACGGTCTTGAAAGTCCTCTCCAGTTCACCCCAAGCCTACTTTTTGGGAGACGACCGCATAAGCACAGATGAGACGGTCTAAACCGTCCCTTCCGGTCATTGAACCTCGAATCAAGAACCAATAAGCTCATGGTAGTTGGAGGAGATGGTCGCAACCATCCCTTCCACGAAATAGAGGGGATTGTCATGACCATCCCATCCAGTTTACGCCAAATCTCATTTTTTTGGAGACGACCACAGAAGTACGGATGGGATGATCTAAACTTTCCTCTCCGCTCGTTGAATACAAAAAATGCATCAGTAAATCACTTGTGATCGGAGGACACGATCGTAACCATCCCCTCAATATATATGGGATGATCAGTGAATGCCCCTCTTAAATTGAAATAAAAAATTGCTATAGTATAATTTCTATAAACTATTGTTGTAACAAATTCATTATAAAATAAATATGTAATAGACACACATAAAATGCACTAAAAATTAAATATTTAACAAATACATGTACGTATCTGCTACAAATCGAATTACTTCATGCATAAGAAGTAAAAATGTTTCACTGAATTCTAAATACTATAAACTTTAGATGTTCAAGATAACGGTAAATTCAAACATATATTATAAAAGCCTAATCTACTCAGTATATTCATTCCCGTCACTCACTTCGCTCTCATCATTACTATCCTCCTCATCACTACCGAGTTGTGCAGGTTCTACTGTTCGATCGGCCTCATTCTAGAGACATGTAATGTATGCCATACGTTCGTCATGTTAGATAACATTTTGGCCATCTCTCATCTTGCGCGGATATCTTCAACATGACCTCACGTAGCTCTCTCTCCATCTCTCTCTCTTCCTCTGACTCCCTTGCGATGATGTTCGAGGCCCACTAGCACCATCCATTCCGTACCACGTACAGATCGTTGCTCCTTTTCTCTCACAATGTATACCCCCATTGTGTTACGAATATGTGGCTTGGATGAAGACTTCATCGGTAGATAGAGGTAACATGCTTGTTCCCGTGTGGTGTGGTGGTAGAGAGCTAGATCATTTTTCCTACTTAGTTCATTAAAATAATTAAGATAAGATATTTCAATCTCAAAATCACAACATAATTTACATACATGAATTGGTGCATAGGCATCATCAGACCACTACACTTCTCCTGCCATATCTCCGACAAAAATCTATATTCAGGTCATCTCTCGAACATTTTCCTTAAACTAAAAAATACATATAGCACTAATTATATTTATTTATCAAAATTTTTCTATATATAAAGACATCAAAACATACAAATTCATCATTATATTGGTACGTGTTTTTTCTTCCCATCTTATAAGTAGGCCTAAATCCTTTCGCACGGTTCATGACATTTGGGTTGATACCTCCAATTAATTGAAATTAATACAATAAAAAAAGACAAAAGGGAAATAATGTACATACCATGAATTCCTCACTAAATCAAAAGTTAATCAACTCCCTACACTGATTCGGACAGCACCCGATGGGATATTTTGTACTAATCGCTTATAGGAGATCTGCGGGATATAATACTACAAAAAGAAAAAAATTACGCAAGTAACCATTGTATGTTTTAAGTGGTCATTCTGCTATAGTTGTTACATTGGCCTTTATGCGTCCCTTATATCGACACAACATCTCCGCTGCATTAGAAAGAATATGTGCATCAATCATCGCATCTCGATACCAAGTAAATACAAATTATAAGAAAAAATAAATTTAAATATACTAATTTAACATAAATAATATTTAAATAATATAATACCTCCAAATACGATAGAATGGTAGCCTTAATAGCGTGAAGAAGCTGTTGAAAGTCATGCATAGTGATGGGGACATATGCGCAAGTAACCTGGCTAAGGTAACTTTGAAACTCGGTCGAGTTCTCACTAATGACATCACGCCCAATATAAGAGCACGTAATGCCTACTGGGGAGGAAGGTGATATAGGAACCTACATTGAGAGGGTCCTTGTCGTATCTGAGAAATGCTACTCCCGTGATCAGATGATCCCCCCCGTGACTACGGAGCGGGTTCAAGATTTTCCCGAATACATATGGGTCTGGGAGATATATCTACAAATAAAGATAATATAAATAAAAAATTACATGCAATTATGACGATTCCAAGAAATCATGTTATAATTTTCTGAATGGAAAACATTTGTAGTTATCACTTATTATTGTATAACCATGTTTTCATAAAATCGTGTACTGCTAGTAGCAATGCCTTTATCTATTACAGGAGGGAGAAAACCGTGCAATGCATTCTGTTATGCAACATCATTATCCATTACATCTTGATTTTCATTAACATAAAATAAATCCATAAGTATTGTCGTAACAAGTATAATCCACCTAGTGACTGAGTTATCTAATAAATAAAAGACCTGCTCTACCCGACTTGTAAGCGCAAATAGCTCGTTGATTTGCAACCGTCATGTTGTCTTTAATGAGATAAATTTAATTTTGCATGTCTTCTAACTAACTCCAATAGAACTAACATCAAAATAAATGCAATGAAATAGAACACACCTTTTGTCATGTGTAAAATCGATTTCTAATATATCAATTATTTCGTCCAGCTGAAAGTTCAGCCTTCATTGTCACCTCTGAAAGTTGTGTTGCTTTATTCTCATCGATTGATTTTTTTGAAATCTGAATCCATTGATGATATATACAAAATGAGACACAACGTTTGAGAACGGACTCCGTTGGAGAATATCAAGATACATACTCCATCGTTCATCATTGGCTAACTTTAATCTTTTAATGATATCCTCGAACCATATTATGAAGCCCGATTTTTTTATACTTGTTGTACGATATTTTTTTAAAAAAATCAACCTCATCTAGCTACATAAAAATATAGTAATGAATGAAATGTCTTTCATCATCGGAAATAAATCGATGGATACTCTTAAGAATAGCTCTTACATTTTGTTGAATCCAGAGCTTGTTGGGATCTTCAATGGAAATCTCATCATCATTATTTCGTTCGAATATATTAAATCTAATACTATTGCCATCTTCCATATACATCTCACAAAATATAATACATTCTTCATATAAATATCCCTCGACAATATAACCTTCAGGTGCTGCTTTATTAAGCATCATAATCTTTAATTTCTTTAAATATCATTTAATTAGATACATCCATCGATATTGAAAAGGATCATATATTCGAGTCTCGCAAACAAGATGTAGAATTAAATGTATCATTATATTGAAAACATAGGAGGAATGACTTGTTTCATCTTACATAAAGTAATAACAATATATGTTTCTAAACGATATAATACTTCTAGATGTAAGGTTTTCGAATATAATATATTAAAAAATTGACTAAGTTCAATCAAAGGTCGTATAACATCAACATGTAAGATTCCATTGATAGATAATGGAAAAAAGAACTTGCATTAATACGCAACAATCACGACTCGTTGATGATAATATCTTTCTTTCCGTCTCATTTACACAAATGCCTTTCTATGACGAAAATTCATATGATACTTTGATCGTTTTGAGAAATTTAAATATTATATTTTTCTCTTGTTGGATATTATTTTCTGATTCTATTGGATATAACTCGGATCGGATACTTAATTGTATCAAATCACGTCTAGCTTGCAAACTATCATTTACAATAGTTGAAAGGTTTAATATTCCAAGAATAATTTTCAAAATGTTCTTCTCTATATGCATTACATCTAAGTTATGATGGATCTGTAAGGTATGTCAGTAGGGTAGTTTTCAGAAAATATACCCTACTTTTGTCATATGCTGGAATACTTCCTCTTAAACGATCGATCTAGAGAAAAGTTGCCCAACTTTTCTTGTTCCTTCCACACCATGCTTCCAGATTGCCGAACCAAATTAATTCGACATCCAAATGATTGCCCGGCAAATTTGTTAATGTTTTCATTTTTCTACCATCTGTGATTCATAGGTAAGAACCGACAGTGACCAAATAACAATGTTTCATACTCGCAATTAACCATGTGGAGTGATGTGTGTTTTCTCTAAACTAACCGGACATGTGAGTTTACCTCAACATAAGCTAGAAAATCGTTAATAGTCCATAATAAAAAAGCACATATTGTAAAGAATTCCTTCTTAATCGTGTCATATGTCTGAACTACAGTATTCCACAGAATTTTAAGTTCTTCAAACAAAGGTTGCATATAAGTGTCTATTGCATTTCTCGCTCTTTCTAGACCGTGCATCAATAAATACATCATCATAATGAAGATATCATCGACATCTAAAGGGAAGATTATACGTAACAAGTATTAATAGGTCAAATAGAGTAGATTGTACTCATACTTCCAAATGTATTAAAACTATCGGAAGCAATGCCTAATCTTATATTTCTTACTTTTTCAGAGAATACTTGATATCTTTCGTCGAATTTCATCCACTCCTCAGCGTCTGATGGGTGTCGCAGAAGAACATATGTATCCTTCTTCTTGATATTACTGTGTCAAATCATCCATTTAGCTATCCTTTTACATAAATATAATCATTGTAATCGAGGTATCAAAGGAAAGAACAGTAAACCATTCTCTGATTTTTTCCTCTTTGATTCATGATTCGCGATGGTATATTTGCTAACTCTGCATTCATGACAAACATCTAAATTTGAATGTTCCTTAATATAAAATACAGTCGTTTGAACATGCATCAATTTTTCATAATCTGCTCCAAGTGAGCGAAATCTTGATTTGACATCATTACAATCCTTTGGAAACCATTTATGATTGTTTAATATCATCCGAATTAAATACAACACATCAGTCATCATAAGTGTTGTACACCGATTTTTCACTTTTATCTTAAACATCTCCAATAATAATAGTAAACGAGACATTTCAATTCCCGGAGATAGAGGAGTTTCAGCATCTTTTATATTTTCATGTAAAGTATCCCGAATAGGTTTAATTCTTTCATCTAAAATATGTCCTCGAATGTCGTCCAACACTTCAAACATATTACTACAATCATCCGTCTTTAATATATCTCCTCTGTGATGAACTGATTCATTGTTGTTTTTCGGAATATTACAAATTCCTTCACCTTGTATAATGAAGCTAAATATCATTTAATATTATGTGTTCCTAAACCACATTCCGATTGTTAGTTAGAGTCTTCTTACATCTAATACATGGATAATGAATCTTATCTCCTTCACCTCTTACAATATGATAAAGTGACTTGCATCGAAATGCCCAATCTAAAAATTCAATAACACCTTGGTTACATATCTGATAATCATCAAATCTTTTATCCATCCAACTTTTGATCATTTCTCAAATTTGAATATACTGAGAAAATAATAAGGTTACTCTCTAGTACTAAATCCATAATCAAAAAATCAACTATATTCAAACACTTTAAGCATTATATATTCTAAGCATTGTTATACACTCTAAGCATATAATTTCTAATCATTATAACTATAATGTACTCATCATTCTATAGTCTATACACTCTAAGCATTATATACAAGCACATTATAAATTCTAAGCATCATAATTTCTAAGCATTTCTATACTTAACAACTAAATAGCTATAACCTGTAAATAAAAATCATCAAATTAATTACGATCATCAATTATAATCAAATAACTAAACATTATTTGGTCTAACCATTTTTAATATAAGCAATTTCTACATAAAACTAACAACTAAATAACAAGATCATCAACTATACCTAGAACAACTCTCAATAATGTATACTCCAAAAAAATTAACTATAACTCCAAGTTACTGGATTCGCACGACACAAAGAAGAGGAGTAAAGAACTTTGATGGAATACACGTCCGAAGAAGAGGATGAAGGTCGTCACCGACCGAGAGATGAAAAGGTTGACGGTGTTGTCGGAGGAGAAGCTGGATGTTGGGATCAAGTGGCGTCACCGAAGGCTGAAAGAGCAATGGAATGGGAAGGAGGTGAGGGGTGTGATCAATCGAAGTGCAAACCCAAGTTTAACACCATTGGGTTTGACCGTCCCTTAGAGGCATCCCTAAAGACATGCTTGTTTGTAGTGCGCTATCATTGGGAATAAGTGATGAGTCATGTTACAACGATGACGTTTACCCGAGAAGACCTAAACCTCGAGCGTGCAACCACCGCTATCACTGGGAATAAGTGGTAGGTCATGTCGCAATGAAGGCGTTGCAAATCATATGAGGGCGGTTGTATAAGCCTCACAAAATAGTCCTACATTGAAATCTCACAAAGTATGAGAGCGAGTTGCAAGAGTGAGGACTGCTACTTGATAATTTGGGTATAAATATTTTGAATGATTGTCAACATGTCCAATCAGATCTGATCTAACAAGTAGTCAGGGTCAATTTTCCAGATAACCGTGTGGGAACTCAAGTCTAAGATATACAATGTGTGTACATATATGTGTATATTGCAAAAGTGAGTATGATGTGGAACTACATGAAACTTGTATATTGATTACTTATGTGTCGGAGTGAGCGAGTGCAACTACCTCGATCTTTTAGGCATGTACAAGTTCAAATTCCAAGACAAATAAGTACTTGGAAGGTGATGAACATGGAAGTTATACGCAGATGATTCATATACTTCCCGTCTTCTATATGTGTGTATTTGTGTGCTTTCATTTAAATTAATGTTCATAAAAAAGATATATAAATTAGAAGTTAACTAATTGACTACTTGATGGAAACAACTTCACTTTCCCCGTTTGTATATATGGGCATATGTGTCTACGTATACATATTAAATACACATTCATAGAAATATACAACTATTTTCTAAAAAAAATAGAGACTAATTTACATCAGTGACATAGGAGTATTTATGACGGTACTACTCGATCATGTTTTAGCCACTACACTAGTTTTCAATGTAGTACTATTCAAAATTTGATATAATTTATAGTCTAATAAATAGACATAAATCGGAGAGCATTTGTGCCACGTGAAATCAATAAAATATTGTAGAATATATAGCAGAGAAATTCAGGTATAATTTACGTATAACATATTCTCGAGCGAAAATAGATACTAATATATTATCATGGTCTTCAAATAACTAAAGAATATGGACGTCACAAAAAAGTTAAAAGAGTTTTACACTTCTGTTCTTTTCGATTTTTTAAGTCACTACAAAAAATTGAACTATAGTGACAGTTTTTCAGATTCCGTCACTAAATTAGTTGTTGTTAAATATATATAATGATGATATTATACATTGCAAAATGATTTTTCGTACTCAAAATTAGCGACGAATATCATATATGTCATTATATCATTAGCAACGGTCCACATAACGATGCTTATCCGTTGCTATTTTTCAAACTTCTAATTAATCATCGTTAAATTTTGAACTAAAAAATAGCGACGATTAGTTGATATTTTGAAAAAATAGTAACACTACAAGAAATTGGACCTGAGGCAACGAATAATTTGAATATTCGTTGCCATATCTTCCGAAGTTAAAGATATAACAACGAATATTATTCGTTGTCAAATCATCTTTTGTACTTGTAATTAGCAACGAATATCATATTCGTTGTTAATGGTCCATATAACAACGATTTTTTCGTTGAATTATTCGTTAAAATTCACACTAATCGTTGCCAAATTTAGCAACGATTAGAAGAAAACGATAACGAATAATCGTTGTTATATGATTCGTTGTGCGGAATATAACACGAATAACATTATTCATTGCGAATTGAAAGAAGTATGCAACGAATAATATTCGTTGTTATATATTTAATTATGGAAGATATGACAACAAATATTAATTATTTGTTGCCTTCTCACTTTTTTTGTAGTGTAACGGATAAGTGTCACTAATGGACCATTGCTAATGATATAACGACATATATGATATTCGTAACTAATTTGAAGTATGAAAACTCATTTCGCAACGAATAATATCGTCATTATATATTTAACAATGGCAAATTTAACGACCGATTTTTGCAATTACATTATCTTCATATTACAAAATTTACAAAATTCACAGTATTATCCATCCAATAGTGTTGACACATTTGTAACAATGACATCACACATGCGAATTTTGTAAGGAACATAACCAGATAAGTATAATTGCAAAAAAAGCATGTCTTATTGGCAAAAAGTTATTTTTTACACCCATTCTAGGGCTTATTTTTACGTTTATATATATAGAGGGCCCTTCCAATGAGGTGCACCTTTCCTGGGTGTATGGAAAGCCCATCACGAGATCCGTTAGATCTCGATCTAGCGGTTCTTCATCCAAAAGGGTATTTTAGTCCATACATTTTCGTTTTAAATTTGAATTTAATTTCGAATTTGGAATTTATTTCGTCTTTATATTTTTCCATTTTTAGCGTGTCTGATTTGGTATTTTTTGTTGCCTTTTAGTTACTGAATTTTTGCCAACATGGTAACATCTTCGCGCAATGTAGAATAACAGGTTTTATTGTAAAATTCCGCTTGATATTGTAAAACTGCATCCTGCATTGTAAAATAAAATCACAATTAGTAATATTTATATTATAATAATTGTAATTTTGATAACACTATTGTAAAAGATCATGGACGTTTTGTAAAATCTGTATGAATATTGTAAATCCTCAGATCCTCTTATGTGCGTTTTTCGCAAATGCCAAGCATCTTTGTAAAATTCGAATCCCTGTTGTAATTTTGCATCGTGCATTGTATAATAAGACCACAGTTAGTAAAAAAATGATATGCAATATTAAAATACGATCTGAGATTGTAAAAAAAACTTGAGATTGCAAAACAGTCTAAGATTGCAAAATAGGTCATTTATATTGTAAAATACGATCTGGTATTGTAAAAAAACACTCGAGATTGCAAAATAGGTCATTATATTGTAAAAACCTGGGCACGCCCTCCATCTCCAGCATCCTTTCTACCCGCACCTCCTCCGCCCTTCTCCTCCATGACCCACCTCCTCCATGCACGTCCTCCTCCGCCCACATACCTCCATTCACGCACTCCTTCAACCGTCTCCTCCATGATCCACCTCCTCCACGCGTATAAATGTAAAAAAACAGTCTGAAATTTGTAAAAAGATGATATGCTATTGTAAAATACGATCTGGGATTGTAAAAAAAAACTCGAGATTGCAAAATAGGTCATTATATTGTAAAAATCTGGGCACGCCCTCCATCTCTAGCATCCTCTCTACCCGCACCTCCTCCGCCCTTCTCCTCCACGCCCCACCTCCTCCATGCACGTCCTCCTCCGCCCACACACCTCCATTCACACACTCCTTCAACCTTCTCCTCCCCTCCCCGCTTACCTTCACATCCACCAGCACGATCTCCGACGTTTGAACCTTTGGAATCGACCATCCTCCTCCCACATGCCGTCATCGATGATCTTCGCGACGTAGGTGAACGTGATCTATTGGGGAGGCGATGGAGGACGTCGGAGCAGCCTCCTCCCACATGCCGTCGTTGAGAGAGAGACATGAGAGAGAGAGAGAGTTGTCATCGAGAGAGAGAGCCGTCGTCGAGAAAGAGAGAGAGAGAGACGGGAGAGAGAGATGTGAGATAATTTAGGAGATATTTTGTTGCATTCTAAATATAGAATATACCAAAATGACCATAATGGATTTTTCGACATTTAAAAAATATAGATAACGAGCCATTAATGATAACCATCAGATTGACTATGGATGGTTAGGATGGTGGGCTTTCCATGCACCCAGGAAAGGTGCACCTCATTGGAAATATCTCCTATATATATATATAGGGAAAAATGGGGTTGCCCCCTAAGGGTAACCAACATGGCTGCCCCCACCTCATTTTCGCAAAATTTTTTTATTTTTTTTGGAAAAATATTACCACGTATATTCATCCCTATATCCCTCCTATATGTCATTCGAATTTCATCAGAAAAAGAGACTCCTGCGGCCTCCATCCAAGCGTCATTTTTTTAACAGTCGCAGAATTTTTTAAATCGACTCTGTCTGGATGGAGGTTGTAGGAGTCTCTGTTTCTGAAGAAATTCGAATGACATATAGAAGGGAAATATGGATGAATATACATGACGATATTTTTCAAAAAAAAAAATAAAAAAATTTTACCCCAAAATGAGGCGGGGCAGCCCCATCAACCCCATATATATATATGGGATATTTACACCCATAACCCTAAGTAATATGGTAATTACCCCAGAAACCCTCTATAAACACTAATTATCCCCAGGACCCTGAATAACCACGCCGTTTTACACCCATAACCTTCCGTTAGTTTTGTTCGTTAACTCAACCAGATAGTTGAGTTAATCTAACCCAATTCATGATCCTACGGTGGAGGTTAATCAAAAAAAAGAAAAAAAGGAAGGAGGAAGTGGGTTCCATCCTGAAGCTAGCACGATGGGAACTTTCACGGAGGAGGCCGAGCAGCGGGGGACGGGCGGCTGCAGGCGGAGTCACGCGGGGGAGAGGGGGCTGCAGGGGGAGGCGCGCGGGAGAGGGGGGCTGCAGGGGGAGGAGGTGCGCGGGGGAGGGGGCTGCAGGGAGAGGAGGCGCGTGGGGGAGGGGGCCTGCAGGGGGAGCAGGTGCGCGGGGGAGGGGTGCTGCAGGCGGAGAGAAGCATCAGGCGGTGGCGCTACGTGTGCAATCGGACATGGCCATCTTCTACATGTGCCAGTTCGACGGCTACCAGGACACGCTCTACGTGCACACCCACCGTCAGTTCTACCTTGCCGCCGCGAACCCCTTTGACGTCGAGGTCCTGCGTAAGGACACGCCAAAGTTGGCGATCCAGATCTCGAAGCCGTTCATCCTCAAGGATCAGAGATGGGCAAGCGGCTTCGAAGTCCTGTAGCGGCTGGCGGCGATGGGCAGCGAGGAATTGGCGGCGAAGCTCCTCTCCATGGCAGCGATGGACGACCTAACAGGCAAGACGACAGAGCAGATTGCATTCGAGGGCATCACGTCGGCGATCATAAGCGGGAGGAACAAGGAGGTGGCGAGCTCTAGCGCGGCGCGATCGGTGGCGCAATTGAGGGAGATGGCGGCAGCGCTATCATCGGGAAGGAAGGAGAGGGTGCGGACGGGGCTGTGGAACGTGAAGGAGGGGGCGGTGTCGGCGGAGTTGGTGCTGGCGTCTTCCCTGCAGAGGCTGGAATCCATGGCGGTGGAAGCTCTCAAGATACACGCGGACATGGCGGAGGAGGAGGCGCCGTTCGACGTGTTCACGTTGGTGGGGAAGGCGGATCCGAATCCGCCGTTGGAATCGGCGGTGGTGCTGGAGGAATGAGGAGGGAGCGGGAAGGAGGGGTTGACGATGGTGGTGGCGGCGCAGCTGAGGGATCCGATGAGGAGGTACGAGAAGGTGGGGGCGCCGGTGGTGGGGGTGGTGCAGGCGGAGGGGAAGGGGGAGGGGGGGTTCCAGGTGGGGAGAAGGGGAGGATGACGGCGGCGCAGTGGCTGGTGGCCTACGAGCTGGGGAGAAGGGTAAGGGAGGGGCGGTGGGGAAGGGGGAGGGGGACGTGCTCTGGAGCATGTCCTCCAGGGTGGTCGCCGACATGTGGCTTAAGCCCATTAGGAATCCGGACGTGAAGTTCCCCAGGCACCATCGACTTCATCTTCGGCAACTCGGCTTCGGTGTTCCAGAACTGCATCATGGTCCTCCGCAAGCCCCTCGACAACCAGCAGAACATCGTGACCGCCCAGGGTCGCAAGGACAGGCGCGAGCCCACGGCTCTCATCCTCTACAACTGCAGCTTCGTGGCCGACCCTGCCTACGAGCCGTTCAAGGTCAAGAACCCCTCCTACCTGGGCCGCCCCTGGAAGGAGTACTCGAGGACCTTCATCTTCCAGTTCCAGAGGGTCACCTGGAAGGGGACCAAGACGCAGAGGGTCACCTGGAAGGGGATCAAGACGATCGACGCCGCGCATGCCGCCAAGTTCACGGTTGGGACCTTCATCCAGGGGGATAGCTGGATCAAGCAGACGGGGATCCCGTACAGGGGGAGGAGGCGCGCGGGGGAGGGGGGCCTGCAGGGGAGGAGGCGCGCGGGGAAGGGGGGGCTGCAGGCGGAGGCATGAGGGGGCGGGAGGACCTGGGATGGTGGGTGTTGCTTGGAGGTCGAAGGGGAGAGGAGGAGGTTGTCGGAGGAGCTTGCTGCTTGGAGGAGGAGGTGGGTGCTGCTTGGAGGAGGAAGAGGATAAGGTGGAGGAGCAAGGTGATAAATGAACTTTTTTTTTTGTAAATAATAGAAACCTAAAGGGTATAAATATAAAATACATAACGGATACCGTCAATAGTTAACGGTAAAATGGATGGAAGTTTACTCAGGGTTATGTAATGTAAGGGTTAAACATTATTCGGGGTTCTGGGTGTAATTCGTGCTTGCGCAGGGTTCCTGGGGTAATTACAAGACTACTCCGGGTCATGGGTGTAAATATTCCTATATATATATATATATATATGGGGTTAAATGAGGCTACACCCAGGTTGTAGCTAATTGGCTACTCCCACCCATATTTTTCCCTCATTTTTTATTTCTTTGGAAAATAAAAATTGGTATATTCATTATTATATACCTCTAACATTCTATTAAAATTTCGTCAGAAACAGAGACTCCTAAGTCCTCCATCCATACGTCATTTTTTTAACGGTCGCAGGATTTTTTAAATCGACCCTGTTTGGATGGAGGCCGTAGGAGTCTCTGTTTCTGATGAAATTTTAATAGAATGTGAGAGGAATATAATGATGAATTTACAAATTTTTATTTTCCAAAGAAATTAAAAAATGAGGGAAAAATAATTGTGGGAGTAGCTAAGTTGGCTACAACTAGGGAGCATACTCCCTTTTCCCATATATATATATATATATATATATATATATATATATATATATATATATATATATATATATATATATATATAGGGATAAATGGGTCTGCCCCTAGGGGGAGCTAACTTAGCTCCCCCCACCTCATTTTCATCATTTTTTTATTTTTTTTTGAAAATTTCTTTCATGAATATTCATCACTATATCCCTGTATTATGCTATTCAAATTTCATACGAAACAGAGACTCCTACGGCCTTCATCCAGAAAGTAATTTTTTAACGGTAACATGATTTTTTAAATCGACCTCGTTTGGATTGAGGTCGTAGGAGTCTCTTTTTCACATGAAATTTGAATGACATAATATAGGGATTTAATAATGAATTTACATGGTTTTAGATTTCAAAAAAAAATAAAAAAAATTTGTGAAAAAGGGGCGGGGGAGCTAAGTTAGCTCCCCCTAGGGGGCATACATATTTTTCCCATATATATATATATATATATATATATAGAGAGAGAGAGAGAGAGAGAGAGGTAAATGGGGCTGCCCCCAGGGAGTAGCCAACTTGGCTACTCCCAACCCTATTTTTCCCTTATTTTTTTATTTTTTTGGAAAATAAAAATTTATTTATTTATCATTATATCCCTCTCACATTCTATTATAATTTCGTCAGAAACAGAGACTCCTACGGCCTCCATCCAAACATGATCGATTTAAAAAATCCTGCGACCGTTAAAAAAATGACGTCTGGATGGAAGGCTTATGAGTCTCTGTTTCTGACGAAATTTTAATAGAATGTGAGAGAGATATAATGATGAATATACAAATTTTTATTTTCCAAAAAAAATAATAAAATGAGGGAAAAATAGGGGTGGGAGTAGCCAAGTTGGCTACTCCCTGGGGGCAGCCCCATTTTACCCATATATATATATATATATATATATATATATATATATATATATATATATATATATATATATATATGGGTAAAATGGGGCTGCCCCCAGGGGAGGAGCTAACTTAGCTCCTCCCGCCCTATTTCGCCCGGTTTTTTTATTTTTTTGAAAATTTCTTCCGTAGATTTTTATCAATATATCCCTATATTATGTCATTAAAATTTCATGCGAAACAGAGACTCTTACGACCTCCATCTAGACGGGTCGTTTTTAGCAATTCTTTTACCGTTAAAAAATGACTGTCTGGATGGAGGCTTTAGGAGTCTCTGTTTCGCACGAAATTTTAATGACATAATATAGGAATATAGTGATAAACGTCCACAGAAAAAATTTTCAAAAAAAAATCGGATGAAATGGAGCGGGGGGAACCAAGTTAGCTCCCCCCAGGGGGCAACTCATTTAACTATATATATATATATATAGGGTGCACTTGAATTGAGGTGGCACCTTTCCTTGATTAAGGAAATGTTTCATCTTAGGCCGTGGGATGAAGATTGTACGAAGGAGATTGAAACCACTATGTGGTTTTCGCGACAACTAACATTCCTAAAATGAGGGATGGTTAAATTAATGCTAAATAAAATATTACACGTCACAAATCATTCTATATTTAGCAAATAAGCATGGTTAAGAACACAGCATTTCGGCAAAATCTCGGTTGATTAAAAGCAACTTATTTTGAGATAATCTGTTATGATATTACAAAATATTGTGCTATTTTACATCTTTATGTCATATTTTACAGCATATAATCTACCGCTTATACGGAAAAAATGCTAAAAGACGTAGACATATTTTACACATATTAAGTAAAAAATATTACATTCGGCTGCGTAATAAAATACGAAATTGAAAAAGACATTGCAAACTCTCGTATACGCATATACATAATTAGAAATTTAGACATAAGGAAATGTAACATTGAATTACGTTTTATATCTATAATTTACACGATACAAACGACAACTAAAATTTTATAAAATATTTTACAATGTCATTATGATAACTGTAGAATATTTTTTACAAACTTTTAAAAAAGCTTACCAACACTTTTCATATTTTACGTGTAAATTGTATATTTTACAAAAGGCTACACTATTATGTTAATGTATATCTCAATTAATATATGAACGTAACGTATAGGAATGTATATTTATTTTCTCAGAATCTTGATCACCTATACTTACAATTATATGTTAATATATTACAAATGTAAAATTTATTTTACAAGATTTGAGTGTATTTTACTGAGTTCTCTTACATTTTGCATTAAGTAATTGCCATTGTTGCATCTATTTTACATTATCAATCTATATTTTACAAAAGCATGTTATAGTTTACATCTTCAGCTTCTATTCTACAATTTGAGTTTCCGCTTGGTTTTATGTTCCCGATTCTACAAATAAAATGGGAAGATATACATGGTACATGCTAACAATGATGCTCTCATGGTGAAATTTGAATTATATAACATATTAAAAATTTTATCTTTGAAATTTTTGATGCTTTCAATAGAGAACATAAGCATTGATAACTAAACAATGTATGAAATCCTGAATTACGGATTTGAAAAATTAAATTAGTGATTTTATATACAACAGGAAAATTTCGCTTTAGAATGAGATTGCAGATGATATGAATAATTTTTTGCGAGAAACACATGTCTGATTCAAAGAATCAAACGCTAAACGCAAAAATGAATCTTTTACATTAAAATTGTGCATAAAGATTGATGAAAACATATACTGGAATTTTAAACAAAGGAATAAAAGATGAAGAACAAACATATTGAGTAGATGAAGATAAAATACTGACCTGTTTAGACTTGGAGAAGATAAAGCAGAAATGATTCTCAAAAGCAAAAGCTAGCTACCAATGGTTGAAGAGCAAAGGAAAAAGGGGAAATGAAGTTTTCGATAATTAATTAATTACCAAATTAATGATTACTCATTGATTAAGATAAATCAATTTGTAATTTAAAAATTCAAATTCTTTCTATTTTTAGTCAAAACCAAAAACGAGCTCCCTTTTAATTTCAAAAAATACAAAATTGCCAATAATTCAAATAAAGAGTTATGTGAGTAAATTGAATCGAATTTAAGGAAATTAACATATGAAGTATATTCATAAAATAAAGTTACAAGAAAACCTAATTTGAAATTAATTAAAAAGAACTTACCGCATAAGGGCGACGACGGCAAGGCGGGCGATCTTCTAGCTATTCGATTCAGGAGAGAGCTTCCACTCGAGAAATCACTATCTTAGGAGAAAAGAGGGACATCAGGCGACGATGGAGGAGATGCAATCCAACCTGGTTGAACCAACGAGGGAACGTGATGAAGACTCAGATCAATACAGTGGGGGTGCGAAGATGGAACTCCAGATCCATCGGCCGAAGCAGCAAATCAAAAGTAAGTATATTTTCATTTTTATACGACTATTTTAACAATTTTAGACAAATTTTATCTCTGGTAACTGGTATGAACAGAAGGACAACAACTACAATTTATCAAAACAAAGGAATTCGATGTTGATAAGGATGCTCTAAAGCTTAATGATGATTTTGGAAGTATGAGTACTTTTTTTACTTAGATATAAATTGGGTTTTTTATTTGTAAGAACAAAATCACTGATTATTTCAAACACAATATATTTTTTCTCTTCTTTAGGCAAAGGTTATGTACAACATAGGTGCTACATTGAACATTTTGTTCAGTTCATTGATAACCATAGACCCACGCCCAAACAACAAGCACTACTGTCAACGACAGCTTTTGGGAGAATAATTAACATTAGCCATGTTGACATACAAAGAAAAAATCTTCAATGGTTGGTTGAGCAATACCAAGGAGGCAGAAATTTTAGATTTGGGAACAAGGTAGTGAGTTTCAGTGATGAAGAAGTTGGGGCAATTTTGGGCCTGCCAAGCTCCGAATTTTCAATAACAGTGAGAGGAAGACACCTTCAATGGAAATCTTTTATATCTCACAAAATGTTTGCAGAATGAATGATTTTCAAAAGAAGGAAGTTGAATAACATACTCGAGGACTACTACAATAGAGATGATGACAACTCTGTCTCTATTTATGTTACATGCTTGATACTTTTGATGTTTGCGACATTCCTTTTCCCAGACAGTTCATATTCTTTTCCGAAAGATTTGTTACACTACGTAGAATCACTTGAAGATACAAGATACTTTAACTGGTCTGGGGCTGTAGCAAGGATGATACTATTCAACATGGATGATGTTGTGAGTAGAGTTCAGAAGAGAAGAGCAGGTTCATCAAGGGTAACTCTTGGTTACCTTACAGGATGTGTTGCCTGCTTATATGTGAGTATTTTGAAAATATATTTTATTTAATAATAAAAAAAATATTAATAACACCAATGTATCAGGTATGGATGATGGAGTATTGCTGCAAGGATCTTGTGGTCAGTAGAAATCTTAGGCCACGAATAAGGAAGTGGGCTGGACCAATCAAAGGAGTTTCAAGAGCATTGGTTTCAATAAGTTGTGATCAAGTAAGACTTTTTGAGATGATTAATAAAATACTGAATGACTCGTAATTTGATTTTTTTTCCAATAATAAATTATCTTGTTTATATAGATATTGCCTGCTTTACAACTTCAAAAAAATGAAATTGTAAAGATAGGAGCAGACGAGTATGTCTTTCCTTTTGAGAAGTTTACAATGGATGGTTTTGCGGTTAGAAGACCTGAAATTTTGATCGTACAGCCAATCTCAGTACCAGATGATGCTTTAAAAAGGAAAGGAAAGCAACAGCTGGGAGAAATGACTGTCCAAAAAAAAGATGATTGGGTTTCCAGTGCAGACATTGTAAAAAAAAGAAACAAAAAACATGTATGTGTGATGCATTTTTGATTGAGATAGAGGAGCTAAAAGAGAAGATCAAAGAAATAAGTGAAACATATAGGATACAAGTTGAAGAACATATCAGAATAAATTCAGAATTGAAGAAGGAGAATATTAGGTTGACAACTATGATTACGGAGCTGAATGAAAAAATAAAAATGGTTCTTGATCATGATATGAATGATCTTGGTCATAAAACATTAGATTCAGAAGAAACTTTGGAGAATATATCTGGAAATAAAAATAAAGGTGACATTGATGACAATGACCAAGGGATGGATGCAACAACACGAAATGTATCTGATGATAATGCAGGAGATTTGGAACCTAGTGATTCAGTTATCGGAGAAAGACTTCAGAATTTGATTTTTAAAATCTGTGATGAAGATCCACTGTATCAATCTCAAGATACAACAAAAAAAGATTCACCTCTCAAGAGTGACATGCCTTCATTCGATCTGAACATTGGTGACCATTCAAAATCAGAAAATGAGAACACACAACCTATTACAAAAAGAAAAAAGAGGGAAAAAGTCACTGTGCAACAGAGCTCAATAATAAAAAGATTGAAACAAAGAAGAGAGGAAAAAAAAATTATACAAGAAGCAGAGAAGAAAGGGAAAGAGGAAATTGGAAGACAAGAGAGTGACACATGCAGTGAGGCAAGCCACTGAAAAATAAAACAAATCCTTTTATGTCATTGAATTCACAACTATGTATATTATAATTATGATATCAACTGTTTCTAACCTTGACTATAATTGATTGAATAATAATCAGTATCTCTGCGATCTAGTAACCGATTTCATTGGTTACAAAAAAGTGTCCGAACAGACAAAGAAAATGATCCAAGAATTTCTTCGCGATCCTGCCGACAAGTAAGTAATTTACCACAGATTTCATCTTTTATATGTAGAAATCATTAACTTTAGATATATAATCTTAATTAAATAAAATTCATTAGATTAAACGCCACATACTTCACTCCGGGAAATCGGAGTTGTAAAGGAAGGGATATTCATAACTTCTTGTACGAAAGAATGATTGAGGATACGGTACGTATGTTTATAATATCTACCATTTTATATTTGTTTATGACCAAATTGTTTTTGATATTGTAGATAATCGACATGTTTATGGATGTGCTGCACCATAAATACTGCACAACTAATGATCTTGTCCCATTTGTATTCACACCCATATTTCAAATGGTGAGATTATGATTACTGATGTAATTAATCTCAAATATCTTTAATCATCATAATTTAGTATTATTACTTGTATTTTTTCAGCAATATTTTGTGAACCTGGTGGTCAATGCTACGGAAAGTGAATTTGATAAGCTTGAAGAGCTATACAAAGAGGGATTATTCATGGCAGAGTTGGATAAAATCTTCACTGTTATTCACACAAGAAACCATTGGCACCTTCTTGTTACCGATTTTAAAGCAAGAAAGTTCCTTTCATACAATTCTATGAAAGGAACAAAATTCCATAAGAAGGATGTATTGAAATGGGTATGAGATAATTAAAGTTTACATTTTATTAAACTTCTTGATTGACTGTTAATAACATTCTTTTTTAATTACATGTCAGCATGTATGGATTTCTGAGTACTTCATGGACAGCATACCAGATGACTGCCTTGCAGGTTGGGAGATCATTTACGTGCAAGATTGCCCGCAACAACCTTCACAGAGTCTGGATTGTGGGATTTACGTGATGAAGATGATGGAGTACTTATGTGAAGGAAGGGCGTTGGACTTCACCTACGATGATATCGACAGATTCAGATCTGAAATAGCTTCATTGTTGTTGACGTGTGGTCACATAGAGAACTCGGCGACACAATGATAAAGCTAAATGACATATTAGGGTTTTTTATTTTAAGTCAGAATTATGTACTCTTTAATTGTCTTAAATTGTGTAGGTTTCCACATTTTCTTCTTTATAACTTCTTTAGAACCAAACATTTCATTTAAATCTGAGGAGTAAGCTATGTTTGCATTGACTATATGTTACATGTTGTATTTTTTTTCCAAAACCTAGTTTTTGCAGCCAAGGTACCTGCCTTTTATTTCATCAACCATGATAGAACAAGCGGAGCCCTTCATGGGGGATTACATATAAGATTCATCTAGAACAGGAGATGATACAAAAAAGTAACTACAATACAATCTGTTGTTAAGTCAGAATATGGTCTTTACAGACCCAACACAGAGTACATTTGCTTAGCCATCTTCTTCACAGTAATTGGGTTTTCTTCCTGCTTGTATTTGCCTCCTTATAATGACTTTCACGTATCCAATGGATACGTGCACTTCCTTAGTTCATCGCGAAGGAGTCATCCAAGCTTTAAGTATCCAATAATATCAGCTTCTTCTGTCCTTTTTCTTTTAGTGCCTCTTTCCAGTGCCCTCTTCCTTTTTTGCCAATCAGTAATCCAGTTATGAATTGGATATCCCATCCAATTAACATGTATGACCCAAATTAGAGTATATTTCCTATTGATCACTCTTCCATCAGCATCCAGGAAATTTTTTTGTAGGGATAATAAGGCATTAAACACTTCCATCAGAATCAATTTTGCATCTTCCAGCTTCCATTCTAACAGATCCCTCTCAGAGTTATTGTGGAAAAAAGATTCAATATTTTTCTGGCTTGGAATATCTTTGAAAGAGATATATTAGTTCTCATAAATTTTTGATTTATATAAATCAGGTGAACCCTTTTCTTCCGTAATCGGAGCATAAATTGACTCCCTTAGTAGCGAGCACTTTAATAAGTCAACAAAATCTGGCGTTGAACAGTGCTGAATATAGTCATTACTGCATCTGGAGTCAAAATCAACCAAAAGTTTCCAATAGAACTGGTAGATAGAAATATCAGTCATGAGACCAACACCCGCATGGTATAGTTCATACCAGTATTCCATTAAGTCCAAGTAAGCATTCCCAACATTAATGTATAATTCCCAATCTGAATTGACTCGGTTGATTAATAGAGAAATAGTTCTGTTCATCAGATTAAAGAACTGAAATTTAATAGGCGGAATAATTTCATCTATGTCGAAATTGTACTTCCAGAAGTCATGCCTTGCTTCCATCATTAAGACTACACTTTTTCCCAGAATCAAATGAGCATTCAAAAAATTTCTTTGACTAATAAGACTCATTCTGTATTTGGCTGTCAATAATTTGAAGGGATAGACATTATCAAAGAATCTGTACTATCCCAAGCCTTTTATATAAGAACATGAACTCATTCTTCTCATTCTCCAACTCATTCATAAGTACATCAAGCAATGAATCTGAAGACTCGAGAAGGAAAAATAAAGCTTCAGATTTAAGAACCTGGTGTTGAAATACTGCTCCTTCCAGTTGCCGCCCGAACACAATGGAAGTCGCCATTCCTTTGATATTAGGTTGACAACAAGAGCATATCTCGCTTTATATATATTAAAGAAATGCCAAACGTCACTTTTTGTCTCGAGAAAGGGCCAAAAAATTACTATCTCCTGCCGAAAACCCTGCTCCAATATCCGAAGTACTATCGTCATCATTATTTCCACTTTCCCATAACCAATCAACAGTCAGTATAACCGACGTCTGAAATTTGAAAGGACGTGTCACTTTTCGTAAAATATGATAACGCTTTGTAAAATAATAACGTGGTATGTAAAATATTGGATATATTTGTAAAACATATGAGATACATTGCAACTCTCTATATATAAAAGACTTCCCTGTAAGATTAGAGTTTTCCAATGATAGAAAAACTTCTTCTACTTTAAAGATTAACATCACAATGAGGGGTGCACGATGATTGCTAATTGTTTGCTATTCTTCATATCATCTACATATTTCTAAAATCATTAAAATTTACGTAAAGTATTTCAATTGGTCATTTGTATGGAAACAATTATGTTAACAATTGGACACTTTCAGCCAATAATCTAGTCGTAAAATAATGAAACTTTCAAAAAGTTGCAACCTTTCATCAAAGAACCCTTCATCTAATTCAATCTTTCAAACAATAAAATAGTTGTAAAATATTGTTACGTTTTGTAAAATATGATAACGTTTTGTAAAATAATAACGCGATATGTAAATTATTGAAAAATTAGAGTTCTCCAATAATAGAAAAACTTCCTATATTAAAGAATAACATCACAATGATGGGTGCACGCTGATTACTAATTGTTTGTTAATCTTCATTAATGATTTATGACCAACTTTATAATCAACTGGCTTACTCAATGTTATGATACTACCAAGAGATACATCTGAAATACTCAATGTTATGATAATACCAAGGGATACATCTGATCTGATAGAACATAAATAGATAAATTCAATGATATGATAATACCAAGGGATACATCTGATCTGATAGAACATAAATAGATAAATTCAATGATATGATAATACCAAGGGATACATCTGATCTGATAGAACATAAATAACACATTTTTTGAATTCTACAAAAAAATGATCAAAAAACAGAAATCATCAAACCTACATATAAATAGATAATCTAAGTCTAATAAGCATCCAAACTTCAAAGGTCATTTGCATCCATGAATCTTTCAGAAGATTGGAAACCTGCAGACACAGACAGAATAAAAAGGAAAATAATAAGCAATATTAATATGGTTTATATTAGCTGTATAAAATGTGGCAACAAATTATCAAAAAATATAATCTTACTTTATTAAAATTTGATCAAATCACTTTAATTTCATTCATTCTCAACTGCACAATAAAACACAAAGATTAGTGGAAAAAAACACATCAATAAACAACGAATGATAAATATTTACCATGACTGGCAGATTTGTTATTAGGACAATTCCTGGAATCGTGACCAACATTGTATTTGAGGCAAGATTTGCATTGTCGGCCTCTGTTTCTTCTCATTTCAGTTTCCGATCTTATACGATTGCCAACGCCCTTAGGTCTACCACCACGACCACTTCCTTTCGTTCTAGCAACGTTAGGTTCTTTAACAGCTGGTTCCGTAATCATATCTGGAACATTTGTATTGTTCACTGTTGTAGAACTCGACGAAGGTTTGTTACTTATCATGCGATCAATGCTGCTACATAAATCACTTAATCTTTCTTTGGCAAATAAGAATATATCTTCATCATGTTCAACAGAAGCTGAAATAATATGAGAACACAATTGATTTAGCTGAGACGACCTTTCTTGGTGTGCAACTGTCACATAAATATGATACTTTCCTGATTTTTTAATGGTTCTTGTCCACCTTTTCATTATATATTCCTCATTCAAACGCTCCATGTTCTGTATCTTCAATACTGCAAGTATGTGCCTACATGGATATCCAAAGAATTGCATATTCTTGCATTCACAAACAAGAACGTCGCTTTCCGTTGACGATGAAACACATAATTCTTCATCAGACTTCCCAATATATGACACAAAATACTGACAGTAATCCAGGGAGTTCATATGCGTTCGAACATTAAGTTCCTTCACTTCGTTCAATTCATATCGAAATTTATAAAATATGAACTTGGTGTATATACGAACCATCTGTACCTCCATCTTCCATTTGAAGTTTGATTTTGGAGTGTAAACATCACCCATGTTATCCAGGTCATTCTCTCTTTCCCTGCGTCGTTGAATTGCACTTTGAATTCTACAGACAAATTCTAGCAAGGAGTTCTGTTTAGTGATGTGATGCTGCAAAAATGCATTCATACTTTCACTCCTCTGTGTACTACGCTGACCAGCCCAAAAAAAATCTTTAAGATATAAACTAATCCATTTAAATCTTATACTATACTTCTCGTTCAACCAGACATTAGATGAAATATCATACTGATCAATTATCTTCCACTAACCCTGCTCAAATTCTCTTATAGTTATACTTTTCCATACAACTATGGAAAACGCAGATAGAACTTCGTTTATATCTTTAATCTTTCCAAGTTTACTTTTAAGCTTGGCCATTATATGCCAAGTGCAGAATTTATGAACAGTATGTGGTAAGCATATCCTAACAGCTGCACAGATTGCCGGATCTTCATCTGTGATTATAGATACTGGATGTTTGCTCATTACTTCTAGAAATCTCTCAAATAACCACGAGAATGACTCGGTTGTCTCCCTGCTCATGAACGAATTCCCAAAGAAGATTGTGTAACCGTGATGGTTAACACCACAAAAAGATCCAAATACCAGGTTGTATTCATTGGTCCTATATGTTGTGTCAAACGATATTGTATCTCCGAATAATTTGTAATCCTCAATGGAGGCACTATCAATCCATATACACTGAGTAAGCCTGTTATCATCATCGGTTGTGTACGCATAGTAAAATTCAGGGGTATTGGCCTTACAACTTTCAAAATGTTCAATTAGAAGGTGCACATCCATCCCAATACGTTGTTTCTTCTCCTTTCTGTTCAAGTTATAAATATCTCGAACAATGCTACCAAGTTGACCACTGGACATGTTTATGAAAGCTGACTGCTTGGATACAGGTATATTTACATCATTCATTGACTTCACAAGCATTTTAGTGGCTTTTGAAAAACGTCTATTTGGTCTGAGGTATCTGCGTTTAGATGGAGAAACAAGATTGTGATTGTGATCAGGTTAAAAATTCGATACAAACCAATCATTGAGATCATGCCTATATGATACAGACATGAAAGCTTTGCACCCAGTCCTTGATATGTCAACACGGCGCTCCTCCTTATAAAATATACATTCATCACTCTCATCACTTCTTGCATTGTCCACTGACATTGATTTATCTGTATTTTTAGAAAACCCCTCTTTCCAGCAAACAAAAGATTTAAATATAACTTTGTGCTCCTTGGAAATCTTATCTTTACCAACTCTAGAGCTTGCTTTCCTAACATTGAATCCAATCTCAGTTGCGTATGCCTCATAAAAGTTATATGCATCTTGAATAGATAGAAATATTTGGCCTATATGCGGTGTGATAGCATTGACGGGGTCACTGATAGAGCAGTTATCTGAAATTTATTAGAAATGTAGTTGCAAAAATTAGTTAGTTTTAATTTAAATTATTACCTATACTTGTAAAATAATGACAGATAATATAAAATGATGCACGTATATGTAATTTAACTGGTATAATGGACTGGAAATGTCACCATTTGGACGATATCACATATGATCGTATGATGTAAAATGATGTTAAAGATTGTAAATTGTAGGTCATTAATGTAAAATACTGAACTATACGACCAAATATACGTAATTTAAGTAATTTGCGATTTTTTGTTAACAACAACATATAAATGAACAAAGGTTGCAAAGTTTTAAACATGGGTGTAGTTCAGCATACCTGTTTGATGTAAATTATCATCAGTTCGTGCCCCGAGTGCAATAAGTTCACCCTCTCCGTCAGATAACTAGAGATACAAAATATAATAATGTCACGTATTAAAATATAAAAGCCCAAAATGTTAACGCATATAACGACTTCGATTCAAAAACCAGATCGTCTTTCAACCAAAATTAAAATATTTCAGGTGATTTGCATACATAACATTATTACAGGGAAATGAAAAACGTACATTACCTGGGCATTATCTCTGTAAAATTGAGGATCTGATGTTTCGCCGATTTCCATTGAGTTTCACGGAGATATGACTAGAAATTCTGAATACTACTTCAACGAAACGTTAATGAAAAAAACATATTTTAGGAATAAAGAGAATTCCATTCGAACATAACCAATCCGCTAGAAAATAGGAATTCAATTGATTTCCACCATATCAGTCATCATTAATAGAATATGATAATTTTCTATAAATAGAACATCATTAATAGAGTCGTAGTGGTATCGACTCTCCAAAGGTGGTTTTAACTATAACCGTCGATGGTAATCGGACGGGTACGTTTATCTGTCGCACAGTGATTGAAATGAGGCGCCACCTCAATTCAAGTTTTTCCTATATATATATATATATATATAGAGAGAGAGAGAGAGAGAGAGAGAGAGAGAGCGGGGGCGGGGAGGCTATTTTGAGTAACAGCCAACATGGCTGTTACACAAGGCAGTCCACCCCCCCCATATTTATTTTTTTTTTCAAAATTTTTTTCATGTATGTTAGTCTGTATATCCTTCCTACATGTCATTCAAATTTCGTGAGAAAAAAAGACTCCTAAGCCCTCCATCTAGAACAGGTCGATTATAGCAAAATTCAGACCGTTAAATTTTACTTGTTCTAGATGGAGGGCTTAGGAGTCTTTGTTTCTCACGAAATTTGAATGACATGTAGGAAGGATATAAAAATTTGGCTACTCCATCCAGACGTTATTTTTTTAACGGTCGCAGGATTTTTTAAATCGACCATGTTTGGATGGAGGCCGTAGGAGTCTCTGTTTCTGACGAAATTTTAACAGAATGTGAGAGGGATATAATGATGAATATACAAATTTTTATTTTTCAAAAAAATAAAAAAATGAGGGAAAAATAGGGGTGGGAGTAGCCAAGTTGGCTACTCCCTGGGGGCAGCCCCATTTACCTCATATATATATATATATATATATATATATATATATATAGGGTTAAATGGGGCTGCCCCCTGGGGGGAGCGAACTTGGCTCTCCCCACCCCCATTTCGCCTAATTTTTTTATTTTTTTCGAAAATTTCTTCCATGGAATTTCATCACTATATCCCTATATTATGTCATTAAAATTTTATGCGAAACAAAGACTCCTACAACCTCCATCGAGATAGTCGTTTTTTATGGTAACAGAATTGCTAAAAATGATCCCGTCTGGATGGGGGTCGTAAGAGTCTCTGTTTCGCGCGGAATTTTAATTATATAATATAGGGATATATTGATGAAAATCCACGGAAGAAATTTTCAAAAAAATTTAAAAAAAATAGGTGAAATGATGCGTGGGGAGCCAAGTTAGCTCCCCCCATGGGAGCAACCCCATTTTACCCATACCCATACATACATCCATCCATCCATCCATCCATACATACATACATACATACATACATACATACATACATACATACATACATACATACATACACACATACATACATATAGTGGGCACTTCAAATGAGGTGGGGTCTCACCAATATTGTGGTGAGCCTTCAATAGGATTAATCGGATCTCAATCTGACGCTAGCATAAAAAATCACGTCCAAAAGAGCAAATCCGTCATCCCATTTTTTTTGTAAATTCAAATTTCATTTAATGGATTTGAATTATCATTTAATATTTTCTGGATTTGGTATTTTGGAATTATACCTTTACTGGCCTTTTTCTAATTTTGCACCAAATGAATTGGGTTAAACCATATCTTTGTAAACGTCCGCGAGTTTTCGTGAAAATGTATATTCTTTTTGTAATTTCGTTAATGATTTTATTTTCACATTTTTGTTTGAAAATTGGTATTCTGTTTTGTAAAGGGATACATTCGTTTTGTAAACTCCAATGAGTTTTTGTAAGAGTAATTATCATCTTTGTAAATTTCGATCTTTTTTTGTAAATGTATATATTCATTTTGTAAAATTTGTGTGACATTTTGTAACTGCATCGCACTCTTTTGTAAAATTCGCGGAGAGCTCTGCAAAAATTAGATAAAACAATAATGAGATTTGTAAAAAAGTGAATCAATATGTAAACCGAAAGGTCAATAATGTAAATTATCAAATCATAATGTAAATCCGTGCATTACTATTGCACATCCACCGATCGACCCCCTTTCGCCTGGAGGAACGACACATCTCTTGACGAAAGCCCCTTCGCCATCGCCGCCAGCACCACCACCGAGCTCGACCCTCCTTCTCCATTGTTCCCGCCAACCACAGGAGCCCCTCCCATCCGCCAAGAGCTCTCGTCGGAGAAGAAACATCACCCGCTCTTTGCATGGAGGAGAACCTCTGCCAGGAGCTTGGTGCTCCTTCGACCATCAATAATGCCTTCTCCGTTTCCTGGACGACGACGCCACCCTCGATCAAGGAAAGAAGGAAGGAGCGGCACTCAAGAGAGAGGAAGAGGACAAATTGGGAGAGAGAGAGAGAGAGGGAGGGAGGCACCGGATTTGGTGAAATAGTTGTCACATTCTATATTTAGAATGTGATGAAATGACCGAAATAGGTTTCTAATCATTAAATTAATTTAATTAATGCGTCAATAAATCCAGTCGTGAGATCAAAGATAGAAGGACATGATTGAAGGCTCACCACAATACTGGTGATCCCCTGTCTCATTTAAAGTTTCTCCTATATATATAAAGAGAGAGAAAGAGAGAGAGAGAGAGGGGGGGAAAGGGAAGCTACAACATGATGTAGCTAACCTTAGCTACATCAGGGGCAATTTCATCCTCTTTTTTATTTTTTTTCAAAACTTCCACGATGGATTTTAATATCTATATCCCTCTAATATGTCATTTAAATTTCGTCAGAAATAGAGACTCCTACGGCCTTCATCCAGACAGTCATTTTTTAACGGTCACAGATTTGCTGTATTTTATCTGTTCTGGATGGAGGCCGTAGGAGTCTCAGTTTCTGACGAAATTTGAATGACATATTAGAGGGATATAGTTATGAAAATCCATCATCGAAATTTAGAAAAAAAATAAAAAAAGAGGACGAAATTGCCCCTGATGTAGTTAAGGTTAGCTACATCATGATGTAACTTCCCTTTCCTCATTCATATATATATATATATATATATATATATATATATATACACACACACACACACACACACACACACACACACACATATACATACATATATATATGGGAATAAGGGGGCTCCACCCGTTGGTGCAGCCAATTAGCTGCTCCTGGGTTGTGCACCGTCGGATCAAAGGAGCATTTCACGGTTGGATTGATCCTCTGGATGATGCCAAAACACTTCCACCTTCTCTCCCAAATCTGCCCCTTCTTCATTGGCCCACTTCCCAAACAAACCCCCTCCTTCGTATTGCCTCCCATGTACTATCGCCTTCACCACCTCGTCCTGTCGGGGCTCCCCCACCGCCCCACTCCCCCACAGCTGGCATACTCCCCATCACCAACCCCATCACAATCTCTGCTCGCTTGCACGAAGCCCTCGCTCCCCCTGTGAAGTGGCTCGACACGAACACCCAACTCCCTCTCTACCGCTCGAGCGTGAAGCTGCTCATCACCGCCTCTGTAGCGGCACGAGCCTGGTACCTCCTCACCTGACTTGTGCTGCTACAGAGGCAATGACGAGTAGCTCCACGCACGGAGGTGAGGAAGCTGGTGCGTCCGTAACAAGCCATTTCAAAGGATAAGCGGGACTTCGCTTGCGCGAGTATAGATGGATATGGGTGCGGCGGTGGGGAGTACACCGGTTGTGATGGGGGCGGACTGGTGGGGGAGCACCGACGGGGCGAAGAGATAGTGAAGGAGGCTCTACGTGAGACCAGGCTTGTGCCGCTACAGAGGCGGTGACGAGCAGCTTCACGCTCGAGAGGTGGAGAGGGATTTGGTTGTTCGTGCCGAGCCGCTTCACAGGGGGAGCGAGGGCTTCACGTAAGCGAGAAGAGATTGAGGGTGATGATTGGGAGCACGCCAGCTGTGGTGGGAGTGGGGCGGTGGGGGAGCCCCGGCAGGACGAGGTGGTGAAGGCGACGGTACGTGGGAGGCAATACGAAGGAGGGGGTTTGTTTGGGACGTGGGCCAACGAAGAAGGGACGGATTTGGGAGGGCATGTGGGAGTGTTTTGGCATCATCCAGAGGATCAATCCAACCGTGAAATGCTCCTTTGATCCGACGGTGCACAACCCAGGAGCAGCTAATTGGCTCCACCAACAGGTGCAACCCCCTTATTCCCTATATATATATATATATGTGGGAAAAATGGGGCTGCCCCCTAGGGGTAGCCAACATGGCTGCCCCCCGCCCAATTTTTTGGCAAAATTTTTTATTTTTTTGGAAAAATAAAATCATGTATATTCATCCTTATATCCCTCCTATATGCTACTCGAATTTCGTCAGAAACAAAGACTCCTACGACCTCCATCCATATGTCATTTTTTTAACGGTCGGTGGATTTTTTAAATCGACCCTGTCTGGATGGAGGCCGTAGGAGTCTCTGTTTCTGACGAAATTCGAATGACATATAGGAGGGATATAGGGATGAATATACATCTCGATATTTTAAAAAAATAAAAAAATTTACCAAAAAATGGGGCGGGGCAGCCCCATCAACCCCTATATATAGGGAAAAATGGGGCTGCCCCCTAGGGGTAGCCAACATGGCTGCCCCCACCCTATTTTTCGCAATTTTTTTTTGGAAAAAATATTACAATGTACATTCATTCTTATATCCCTTCTATATGTCATTCGAATTTCGTCAGAAACAGAGACTCCTACGGCCTCCATCCAGACGTCATTTTTTTAACGGTCACAGGATTTTTTAAATTGATCATGTCTGGATGGAGGCCGTAGGAGTCTCTGTTTCTGACGAAATTCAAATGACATATAGGAAAGATATATGGATGAATATACATGATGATATTTTTATAAAAAAATAAAAAAAATTTGCCCAAAAATGAGGCGGGGCAGCCATGTTGGCTGCCCCCAGGGGGCAGCCCCATCAACCCCATATATATATATATATATATATATATATATAGAGAGAGAGAGAGAGAGAGAGAGAGGGCCCTTCCAATGTGGTGCACCTTTCCCGGGTGTATGGAAAGCCCATCACGAGATCCGTTAGATCTCGATCTAGCGGTTCTTCATCGAAAAGGGTATTTTAGTCCATACATTTTCGTTTTAAATTTGAATTTAATTTCGAATTTGAAATTTATTTCGTCTTTATATTTTTCCATTTTTAGCGTGTCTGATTTGGTATTTTTTATTGCCTTTTAGTTACTGAATTTTCGCCAACATGGTAGCATTTTCGCGCAATGTAGAATAGCAGATTTTTTTGTAAAATTTCCCTTGATATTGTAAACCTGCATCCTGCATTGTAAAATAAAATCACAATTAGTAATATTTATATTATAATAATTCTAATTTTGATAACACTATTGTAAAAGATCATGGACGTTTTGTAAAATCTGTATGAAGATTGTAAATCCATCAGATCCTATTTTGTGCGTTTTTCACAAATGCCAAGCATCTTTGTGAAATTCGAATCCCTGTTGTAATTTTGTATCCTGCATTGTATAATAAGATCACAGTTAGTAATACATTCAAATAGTTTTTTCCATATCATATAATTTAAATAAATGTAAAAGAAACAGTCTGAAATTTGTAAAAAAAATGATATGCAATTGTAAAATACGATCTGAGATTGTAAAAAAAAACTCGAGTTTGCAAAGCAGTCTGAGATTGCAAAATAGGTCATTTATATTGTAAAATACGATCTGAGATTGTAAAACAACACTCGAGATTGCAAAATAGGTCATTATATTGTAAAAACCTGGGCATACCCTCCATCTCCAGCATCCTCTCTACTCGCACCTCCTCTGCCCTTCTCCTCCACGACCCACCTCCTCCATGCACGTCCTCCTCCGCCAATGCACCTCCATTCACGCACTCCTTCAACTGTCTCCTCTATGATCCACCTCCTCCACGCGTATAAATGTAAAAAACAGTCTGAAAATTGTAAAAAGATAATATGCTATTGTAAAATACTATCTGGGATTGTAAAAAAAACTCGAGATTGCAAAATAGGTCATTATATTGTAAAAACCTGGCACGCCCTCCATCTCCAGCATCCTCTCTACCCGCACCTCCTCCACCCTTCTCCTCCACGACCCACCTCCTCCATGCACGTCCTCCTCCGCCCACACACCTCCATTCACGCACTCCTTCAACCTTTTCCTCCCCTCCCCGCTCACCTTCTCATCCACCAACACGATCTCCGACGTTTGAACCTGAGGAATCGACCAGCCTCCTCCCACATGCCGTCATCAATGATCTTCGCGACGTAGGTGAACGTGATCTGTTGGGGAGGCGATGGAGGACGTCGGAGCAGCCTCCTCCCACATGCCGTCGTCAAGGGAGAGACAGGAGAGAGAGTCGTCGTCGAGAGAGAGAGAGACAGGAGAGAGAGATGTGAGATAATTTAGGAGATATTTTGTTGCATTCTAAATATAGAATATACCAAAATGACCATAATGGATTTTTCGACATTTAAAAAATATAGATAACGAGCCATTAATGATAATCATCAGATTGACTATGGATGGTTAGGATGGCGGGCTTTCCATGCACCCAGGAAAGGTGCACCTCATTGGAATTTCCTATATATATAGGAGAAACTTCAAATGAGGCGGAGTCTCACCGCTTTTATGGTGAGCCATCCATCATCATCCGTCTATTTTTAATCGCACGGTCGTAATTAATGATGCTTTAATTATAATATTTAAATGGTCGAAAAACCTATTTTGGTCTTTTTGTCACATTCTAAATATAGAAGTGACAACTATATTGCCTAATATCTCTCTTCATTTATCAATTGAAGGGGACCAAGTCCGCCACCACAAGGGGGAAGGGCATCCGACAGTGGCGAGACAGGACAGGAGGCGCTGGAGTGGCCGATGGGGAGGCGGCTGCGAAGGCGCTGGTGCGGGACAGGAGGCGCTGGAGCGGCCGGAGGCGAGGGGCAGGCAGTCGCGAATGGCGTGGGGGCGGCGCCGCGCACCGGGCGGAAGGACAGAGGGCCCGCGCGTAGCGGCGATGGAGGGAAGCGCGCGGTCGCACGCTCACGCATGGATGGGCTGAGAAGGAGCTTCAGCGGATCTGGAGGGTGGCACCGCGGTGGGAGCATAGGAGGCGACAGCGAGGTTTGCAGCGGCTCACCACAGGCATCTCGCCCTTCTCCATCCCCTGCGTGTACTCCTGATATCTCTTGCAGAACTTCATCTCTCTGCTGAAACTCGGTAAAGATCGCAACTTTAGACAATTAATAGGAAAGAAAGCCCGATTCAGATTTTGTCTTCGATCTTCTGCGGATCACTGTGGGCGTGCGTATTTATAGGAGTCGATTGTACCGTTCAACGACGATAATAAAGAAAAGGGCCCTTTTGATTTTTCCTCTGCCACTTGCTTTCCTTACCTTCCTTCCCGTCCATGTCCATCTCAAAGCTTTACCATCGTGGTTTTCAACTTCCCAATATTATAACTAAAATATCTCCATTAGAAAATAGTAGTCTGTTCTTCCAAGTTGTAGCCCTTTGGATTCTTGGATCCATCCTTGTTATTATTTCTTAAACGACTTCTTTCATCTCTCCTCTCGACTGCTCGAGTGTGTGTTGTGTCTATCCCCATATGTCTGAAAGAATTTTAGCATGCATGCTTGTTTTTATTTTTTTTGTTTTTTTATTTTCTTGTATGTACAGGGTCGCGCTGCCTTAAGCGCTTGCTGGAGAGGTGGCGATCCGCGCAGGCGGCGCCGACCTCAGGTGGAGGATGGCGGCATTGCGAATGCGACGCGTGGCCAGGATTTACATTCTGGTATAGTTATTTTACATATATAACATTCATATTTACATTTTGTTTTGTTTTTTTACAAATCTCAATATTTATTTTCTTATTTTGCAGAGTGCTACTTGAGTTTTACAAAAGAGTGAGACTCAGTTACAAAGGCTTACACAAATTTTACAAAATGAATATACATATTTACAAAAAGGAAGATGCTTATAAAGAGAATGGAGGGCCGTGCCTGGGAGGCAAGGCGTGGATTTACATTGTGGTATAGTTATTTTACATATATGACATTCATATTTACATTGTGGTATAGTTATTTTACATATATGATATTCATATTTACATTTTGATTCGTTTTTTTACAAATCTCAATATTTGTTTTCTTATTTTGCAGAGTGCTACTTGAGTTTTACAAAGGAGTGAGATACAGTCACAAGGCTTACACAAATTTTACAAAATGAATATACATATTTACAAAAAGCCATAAGTTTATAAAGAGAAAAATTACTCCTACAAAAATTCGTTGGAGTTTACAAAAAATGAATATACTCATTTACAAAATGAACATGCACAATTACAAAATGAAGGATTCATTTACAAAAAGGAAATACACATATACAAAATGAAAATACAATGAAAGAATGAAATTATTAATGAAATTATTAATGAAATTACGAAGATAAAAATGTATTTTTAAAAAAAACTCGTTGGATTTTACAAAGCTACAGCCGAATCCAGATCATTTGGATCAAAATTGAAAATCAATCAATAAAGACATTATTGAAAATATCAAATCCAGAAAAGCTTAGAATGGTAATTTGAATCTATTTAATGAAACTCGAATTTAATGAAAATTGAGATGACGAAACGCCCTTTTGGATGAGTTTTTTGATGCAACCGTTAGATCAAGATCTGACGAATCTGGACGATGGCTCACCACAATATCGGTGAGACCCCACCTCATTTGAATGCATATATATATATATATATATATGTATGTATGTATGTATGTATGTATGTATGTATGCATTCACATGTAATCTATCGCTACATTTCATTTACAACAATGTGAACTTTTCTAGATATTTCCAATGGTATAATGAAAGTTTTTACACTCTTATCGTTAACCAAGGTCGAGATAATAGTTTTTCTTATGTTAAACATGTTGCATATCGTTCAAAACTCCCATATGTACGGCATAATAAATAAATAAATAAAGGGCTTTTACATGAATGACCCTACAAGAATATGATATTAACAAAACGTCCGTTTATTTTATTTAACTACATATTTACTTCTATAAATATTGATTGGTCTACATATGCACGAATTAATTTGTCTACATCATATTGAATTGTTTACTTAATTACTCTCTCCTTTGTTTGTCATCAATGTTGAAGAGATATACAATTAATGCCAAGTACTCTTGAGTGATCACATGTTGCAAAGTAAATGAAAGAATCGAATAGGGTAAATTACAGAAAAAGATCACAACTTTGCATCAAAATCTCTATTATGAGATTTAATTGCGAAATATAAGAATTAAGGACATGATTTTATTTGTTTGTCTCAAATACAGCTTCGGTAATCTTCAAAAATCTTTAAATTCGAATTTTAATACTTTTAACATCACGTTTCTAAAATTAGCACCGTAATTGTGAATCTATGCATAAATGAGATTATTTTTAAATTTATCATACTCTACAAAATAAACATAAAATAACATGAATCTACATAAGTAGAGATTTTTAAACCACGAACCTTATAAACTTTATAAATTATCTTCTCAACCTTGTATTATTCATAATTATCACTTAAATAGTACTCTAAATTCCGCAACTCTTACATTACAGACCTTATAATCTTTGTAATTACACCATGACTCCTATAATCATATTGTAATACATGCCCACGTTCAAGGATTGTGGTGTAAGAGCTAGTAAGATTATAAGGGTTATGGAGTAAGTGCGCATGATTGTAGGGGGTCATGGTCTAAATATCCCTTGAGATCAGGAAGCCTAAGTTTGTTTACTTTTTTGAGTGAATCTTTTCGTTTTTGAGATGTAATTTTGTATAAGTCCCTTAGATCTTTGAACGTTACATGTACATTACATAAACTTTATTAGATGTCAAACTTAGGGTTTTTTAACCAATTGTTTTAAAATGGTAATCACGAGGTTAAAACATTGTCCTTTGATTGGTACACTACTTTACATTTTTCTTATTTTTTAAAGAAAATAATTCATTTTTTACTATTCAATCCTATGATTTCCATCTTCCTTCCTTCCTTCGACTTCTCCCCACCCCACTGCAAGTCCGATGATGCAGACCGTCCGATCATGATCATAGGGTCTAAAAAGGTACTTTCTATCAACTCCTCGTTTAGTCATAGTCGTCGATGCCCTGTTCTTCCCACGCCAATTGCTCCCATCATCTTCTTCATCTCTCAATATCAACTCCTAGGACTATATCATGTGTGTTGAGAAATCAATAAGCTGCTTCTTCTTCTTCTTTTCATTGATTTTTATTTGACCATGCAAAAAACTATAATGTGCATTTTTATTTGAATGTTTGAGTATACATAGTTATCATAAATTAGTGTAGTTGTGCTTTAATGGAAGCAGAAGGAAGTACACCTACTTTTTTATTGAAAAATATTTAAGGAAAAAATAAAAAGAGAAAAAGTTTAGAGAAACAAAAATTGAAGCGAAGAATTTCCTTTTTTGTGATGGAAAGGGAAGGAAATCGAAGCACTTACATCAAGGAATTGTTAGTCAATCGGAAATGATTTTCCTTTGTCACAAATTCGTCCTTCCCACAAATATTAAACTTATCTTCATCCCATAAATTTCAATTGGTGCCCTTTTTTTTGTGAGAAAGAAATGAAAATATACCTTAGCGGGATAAGGAGCAAGGAGAGAACTAGCTATATTCTCGGCTCCCATTTTGATACTCAAGGGATTGTTTTAGATATCTCATAGTGGGATAAAGTATATCATTTCTTGTTCTCCACTTGATTGGTGTTCTTTAGAATGTGAGATAAATGGTCATAATTAATGTAAATGATGGATAGGTAACTTTGATTGTTTTTGGAAAGCTTGATAGGTTGTCGAGATAAAAAGCGAGCTACAAGCATGAAGCATGCAACAGAATCAAGCACAAAAGACGAGTGTGGAGGTCACGAAAGTCGCCCAAATTCAAACTGGGCATGGAGGGAGGGAAAAAGAGGCCTTCTCCACTTCACACTCTCCTTTGTTGCTTTTTCAAACTGGGCCTGTTTGGTAGGAGAATAAGCCCTGAAATAAGGGGCCAATTCTCCTCCCGACACGGTTCCCAGTGGTACGACTATTCCTCATTATTCCATCTTATTTCACTCTTATTCCTATCTTTATCCCACCTTACCTACCTTTATTTCACCTTATTCTCCTTATTCCTATCCTCCAGCCGAACAAAGAATAGACCCTTATTCTCCTTATTCCCCATCCTTATTCCTGCTTATTCCCGAACCGAACAGGCCCTAACTGTTCTCCTGCGCTATATCTTTGAGAATGAAGAGCTTACTCATATTCTCTCTTTTTTCATGTTCTTCCAGTTTTGGCAAGCTTCCTTAATTTTTGTTAGGAGCAATACTGGGTTGAACATGAAGGTTTCGATCTAGCCCCTCGCTTGACATTTTATTTAAAGCTACATATTTGATTATCAAAATATAGTTGCGAGCGTAGTCAATATTGGGTTTGACTATGAAGAAACGATGCCTAATTCTTTTCTCTTGCTCGGAATCAATCTTCCAACTTGAGGGTAAACCGACTATAAAAACTAGTAGGAGCCCCCTCGATCCTCATTTTCCCACAAACTATCATCAATCTGATTAGCTCTTACATCAAGAAGATACCATTCCCACATTTTGAAAGGATGAGTGGTGACATCCCGGTATAATCTTGTCATGGAATAATAGCTCAAAAAACAATAGAAATGAAAGGAAAAATATTATTAAGGATTGGTAGATATTTTTTCTATTTTTCCTTAATTTCCTTCACTCTCGCCTCCTCCTCCTCTCCCCCACTAAAAAAATAAATGGGCAATAATGAAAATGAAAATTTCTTTTTTGTTATCTAAGTCATTTTTCCTATACATTTGGTTATTAAATAGAAATAAATATATTTCTATCTTATTTAAAGTGATATCATACCTATTTTATTTCCTTTATTTTTTTTACCATGAGAACAGCAATTTTTTGAAAAAAATGATTTTCCTTATCTTTCATTTGGATTACTTTCCATTTAACCTCGAAAATGAATTTATTTCTTTCCAACAACATTAATACCCTCTTATTGGCAAACACAAGTTTTATTATTTCTTGCATATTTTCGTAATGTTTACACTTTAGTAAGGAATTTAGGGCTTTGTCTCTACAACAATTCCTCAAGATAACATTACAACAAAAGTAGCCTAAGGCGATGGATAATTTAGTACATGTTACCATATCTTACATAGTTAAATATACAAAAGCATCAATCATTACTTGGTTCTTTAAATCTACAGTGAAAATCGTATTTGTTGCTATATATTCTTTTTTTAAAGAAAAAAGATGCAAAGGCGTAAAGATGAGGATTTAAAAACTTTAAATTCACAAGTTATGCAACAAAAGTACAATGACCAAGAGTCGCGAACAATCTTGACATGCTCAAAATATTTTCAACATACATTCTCTCCCTTCGAAAGACTACACCATTTCTTACAAGCCAAATTGCCCACAATGTGACCACTGCATGAATTGTCACAGAAGATTGCAAATTATGTGAAGTCCCAATTGAATCTAAGAAGGATCTAGAATTCTCCACATTGACCCCAGTGAGAGCAAGCTTCGCCCAGATCTCTCTCGACGTTAAATAGAAAAAAATTTAACGATCAATGTCCTTCATATCTTCCGCGCAACGTTGGCATGAATCACTAGCCTCGGGGAATAATCTGTCCCTTCGTGCACCCATCATGATCTGCTCCCTACCTAGTAGCACATGAATACTTTGACTCGATGAGGAATCTTCCAAGTCCAAATCTTCACCAAGGTTGGCATAGCTATGACAAGCTAAAAAAACGACGAATAGAGAGACTTATATGCCTTCTTCACCAGAACCTGACCATATCTCCAAGTCCAACAACTGAGGGATCCCCCGCCCTAATGAGTAACTCCCTCATTCTCAAGAGGCTCGTTGTTTGCTTCTCAAAAAGCTCCATATGAAACCTTTGTGACCAAGCACCATCAATCCACATCTCACCTACTCGCCCATTCTGGTTTATCGCCAAAGAGAACAAATTAGGAAAACCATCACAAAGAGCCCCATGCCCAGACCAGTCATCCAACCAAAATCAAAAGGCATCCCCAGCACCAAGACATGGTCGCATAGGTGAAGAATAACAACATGTATCCATTAACTTGGTATTCCAATCTTTGTTAATTTCAAGATAAAAAATCATTTCACAATGAAGAATATCATTACTAAATATTTAACAAATGATAATTTAGTGATGGATTTCGAAAAAAAACATCATTATAACCCTATTTTGTTGTAGTGTATATATTTAGTATCGGAAGATGTGACAATAAATATACAAATCAATTCGTTCCAAGTTCCAATACCTAATTTTGTTGTTTTGTAAGGTCTAGGGTTTGCATATTAGATTCTCCATTTCAACGATAACATTTCCACGGAGGATGTTGCTGACAAAAATATTATGGCAACAAGAACCTTATCGAATATATTCGAATGCAAACATATTTAATCTGAATCAACTAGACAACCTTTATCAGCACAAAAAGTAGAAAGATAAGAATTATTGGCAGATAAAAGGATAAGAAAGATGTGAAATATATTGTTGGATATACCAATGGGAGGCATATGTTCGACCGAATCCATGGAAGAATATGGGATAAGTGCTCCGACAAGTGTTTCATGGATAAGATAAACGTGCCATTTTTGCTTCTATTGTATTCTTACACTTTGGAACTCATGGCCAAAATTGAATTAAAAGCAAGAACATGAATCCAATGTTCTTTTTAGCTATGATCTTATCAAAAGTGCTTGTAGTAAGAATCTATCAGGATATAGCTCAACCAATCTTGACATCTGAATCAGAATATAATAGGAAAGATATATGCTGGAGTCAAATGAACTGTAATTGTTCGGGACTCTATTATCACTATAGCAAAATTAGTTTATAATGATGTTTTTTTAAAATACCTCACTATGTCATTCATCGTCAGATGTATGACGACTATATTATTCATTGCAAAATTATTAGTTACTTAAAATTTACGGTGAGTATCATATTTTTTGTTATATCACTGTCGACTATAACGACAAATGTTATAGTGACAAATTTTTAAGGGATTTTTAACCCTATAAACTTTACCAACTTCTTCCTCGACATTTAAAAACAGATTCCCCCTCGACCTCGTAAACGTGTCAACCCTTACCCCACGAATTATGCGGTTAACTCCCATCCATTTACCCGTTAAATGAAACCGAATTCCGTTAAAATTTTTACAAACAATGCCAATCTCCTCCGTACATCACATTCCTCTACCCCTCCCCCTCCTCCCCTTGCTCCTCCACCTGCAATCGTAGTAGCTCCTCCACATGCAGTCACAACAGCTCCTCAACCCCTCTCTCCCTCCACACAACTTACAATCGCAGTTGTAGTGCTTCTCCACCAGCAGTCCCAACTGCTCCTCCGACCTCCCTAAACCCCGACCTCCTCTCACCCGCCGCCTCCCCCTCTCCCTCTTCCTCCTCTGTTTCGCCTGCTACCGCTCGTCCTCCTCCTCTTCCCATCCCCCTCCCACTCTCCTCGACCTTTGCCTCTTCCTCCTCCTCCGGGTGACCATTCACATCCACACTCAAGTCCTGCATCTTGGGAGTGAGCACGTAACCCCGTTCGCAGCAGGAGTTGCCCCCTCCAACACATCCCCTTCCTCACCTTGCTCCTCTACCCCCGCCACCCCCCTCCCATATCTTTGCCAGTAGCAAGTACGTCCCCTCCACCGCTTCCCTTTCCTCCCGTTGTTTCGCTGACCCCGCCACCCTCCTCCCCTTGCTCCTCCACCCCTGTCACTCTCCTCCCATGCCTCCACCCGCAGCAGGACTGCCCCATTCACCGCCTCTCCTTACTCTCGTTGTTCCTCCGGCCCTGCCGCCCCCCTCCCCTTGCTCCTCCATCCCCGCCACCCTCCTCCCATGCCTCCGCCCACAACAGGATCACCCCCTCCACTGCCATCCCTCCTCACCTTGTTACTCCGCCCCCACCACCATCCTGCACTGCCTCTGCATGCAGCAGGAGGTGTTGCCTCCCCAACCTTTGCCTCTTCCTCAAGGTCTGCCACCCTCCAAATTTGCCGCGGTGGCTCTCGTTTGATTTTGGTAGAAGAAGAGGATGAAGAAGGGGGTAGGAGTACGAAGGAGAGAGGGAGATTTAAGATCCATCAAGTTTAACCCAAGTAATTGACTCCAATAAAGTTAAAGTTGACAGTAGGGTTCGTGGGGGTAAGACGGAGCAATTTTGCGAGGTCAAGGGGGTATTTAAGTTATTTCAAAGGTCAGAAAGTAATTGACAAAGTTTATGGAGTTCCTGAGGTAAAAATTCTTTTTTAAAACATCATTATAAACCAATCTTGTTGTAGTGTATATGTGAACTTTTTAAAAGTTCAAATGTTTTCAAAAGCTTCATAGGAGTTAGTATTTCTTCAAAGGAAGATAATCATCTTTATGCTATTAGCATTCAAATCAAAGAAGATGGCTCTTCAATCAGTTTCCTTATTATTGAAACTAGGGTTGAAGAATATGATGCACAATGTTGGAAATATTGACTTTTATGGTTATGTTTATTTCAGTTATAAAATCTCTACAATAATGGAGAAATAAGAATCAGAGTAAATAGATATTTGCCATAATATGAAAATAAAAAATGAATAATGGATTTTATGGAAAATAAATCTCCAATGAATGAGAAATAGTGGTTACAATTCAGGTGAACGGTTTGGAAAATAATCCTATATCTTCTCCATGGATATGGCGATTAAAATCTATCTTCTAGACGTTGGAATCTCAATCCCCTTCTTCCGCTCCATGGTTCTTTCCTTGAGTGGTTCCTTAATTTTAGATTTTTTACACTTGTGTCCCTTTCTGCAATTACAATTATGCCCTTTGTAAAAACATATGTGCTCTTCTATTCTTACAAAATTCACATGTATGCTCTCGTGTTATTTGACTTATGCCACTATTTTACTTTAACAAGATGATAGAACTATGAATTTTGCAAGAATAAAGGGGTACAAGTGTTACCTTAAAAAAGATAAGGACATAATTGTAATTGCAGAATCTTGAAGGGATGCAAGCGGAAAAAACCTTTATTTTTTATGAGTATAAAGACAACGACTTGTTATATACACTATCGATATATGAAAGAAATATCATAGGTGATATCGACATTAACACTATAAAGAGAAATCACACAAAGAACATTTCAAAAATGGTCTCAACTATATGTTGATTACAAATTAGAGATCTCATCTTTCAAGTGAGGCTTGATTTTATTTTTTTTCTCAAATACATGCCCCAGTAAGCTTTCTCATAATCCTTGTACGTCGACGTTAAATCCTAAAGATGAAAGTTCAAGACCCTCTTCGCTACATTTGAAAATAAGACTTCTCATTGAAAATTCAAAGGATAGTTGAGACACTTTGTGAAGGATATTGAGAATCCTTAAGCGCATTACGGAAGTGTGTTGATTGCATCATATGCAATCGGAGCAACTAGTCGCACTAGTCGCTAGATGCGGCGGAAATTAAATTTTTTAAAAAAAAACTAAAGATGAAACCACATGATCACGAGAACACTTCTCGGATCGTTTCATCAAACCACAGAGTATAAGGAATACCTCTTGGAGCATGGTTGTAATCGCGAGATCCCAAATAAGAGATCCTCCTGTCTTAAGTCCGATCCACGAAAAACGCACTTGCGGGCACGATGATGAGTCACGTTCCTCCCGCAATCTTCGATGAAGATCCAAGCAATGGATCTCCTGATTGCGTCAAACGAAATCCATCGTCTTCCTTTAGAGTAAGCAACTCCAAAGAAGAAGGAGATCCTCGAGTCGTCGAAGGCGAAGGCAAGATGCTCTCCTCCTCAATATACAAAGTGGACAACCACATGAAATTGAGGGAGAGAGGGTAGACGAGAATGAGAGAGAGAGAGAGTAGTAGGCTTCTACAACTCTAATAATGTACCAAGAAAGGCTAGGCTAGCCCTTTTTTTATATTAGTTTAGGATCCAATGGATCTCAACCCATGGAACACATAGATCCAACGGACATGCTTGGTCTATGTAATAATCAATGGCTATGATGTTGGCTAAAACCAACAACATTTATTTATATTTAAATTAAATATATGTTGCAACATTATTGATAACACGGAAAGCCGAGCGGTCGTATTGATCCACAAGGCGGATCAACAGTCGATGTGTTGACCACTTCAAAATTCCGTATCAATCAACAATGAACCCACAATATAAATCAAGTAATGAGAAACGAATGTGGAGTCAAATTTATTATAACTCTACAATAGGTGTGTATAGTGCAAGTATGTGTAGAGTGTCGAACTCAGAGAGCAAGCAGGATAAATCAAACAAAGATGCACAAAAATGTGATATGTGATCATGTGTCTACAAGTATGCAAATTTTTGTGGGTTTTTAATTTTATATTTTTTATTTAGTTTTTTATTTTATATTTTTATATTTTGATTTTTAATTTTCTGATTTTGTATTTTCTTTTTATAATTTATATTTTTGTATTTTCTTTTTCTCTAAATAAGATATATACACAATAAAAGGAAAGAGGAGGATGAGGTATTTATAAAAAATAGGTAAAAATAAGTAAAATTCAGGAATAAAATGTTTTTGGTCTTTTTATAATTTTATGAAGTTTTTGTGATTTTTAGAGATTTTTCTGAATATTTTTTTTGGTATTTTTAAAAGTCAAAATACTATAAAACAGTGAACTAAGCTACTGGACGAAATTAAAATAAGGATTAGAAATAACAAATTGTATCCAAAATTCCTCAAATTAATTTTAAATCAAAGAGAATAAATCAGAGAAAACATAAAAACTGAGTTTGCATTTTTAGGATTTTCTTGAATTTTTTAGATTTTTACGAAGTTTTTAGAGGTTTTCTAATTTTTAGGGGTTTTACTTTGAATTCTTTAGTGATTTTTGGACTGACACTAAAATATGATAACATACACAAAATATAGTTTTTTTGGAATTTTTCAAAAACTTTTACTAATTTTTATGGATTTTCTAATGTAAACAGTACTGAAAACACATGTTTTTGAATTTTTATAAATATGAAAATGCAATAAAAATGCAACACAAAAATATACGTAAATGAGCAAGCAAACAGGAAGCTATGGTAATTTCTTGATGATTTTTAGAGACTTATAGATGCATGCAATAAATAGATACAACAAAGAGAAACTAAACACTGGTAAGGATATTTTTGCAAATATATACTAGTCCAGGGGCCTGCATGCAAATTTCCACAAAATAATACACTTGAAATTAAAATTGCAATAGTAAATAGAAATAAATAAACCCGCAAGGGGTCCTATGTAAAATGGCCACGCTCCTCACACGCACGGGCACGTGAGGTGACGTAGTCGAGGACCTATTTGCAAATTCTGAGAAGTTCAGGGGTCTAATGATAAATATTACAAAAGTTTTCAAACTGCAGATGAAAGTTTATAGCCTAAATAATAAATACAAAAAATCGTCGGGGTTTAAAATGCAAAATACCCAAGCTAAAGGATCAGACAGCTGATCTCCTTGTCTTATGCCACGTGTCCGCTCCGAAAGCGCCGATATCGGTCCGGCTTATGCGGCCCAGATTAGATCTCCGGGAGGATATCAACAGCTGAGGCTGCGTATGATCGAACGGTGAATGCACGGTCTGGAAGAACAGGGCGAATCCGACAACTCCGAGCTGCGTTGCAAGAACAGAGGTAGAACACAGGCCTGACGAGTTTGGAATGCCGCGCTCGCCTTCCTCCGCCGTCCTCCGTCACTGCGAGGATGTCCAGGAGCACGTCGGTGGCTCCAGCTATCGTCTGAAGGCCTCAAAAGGGTCGGAGATCATCTGGCGTTCACCTGCGAGGTCGGAGGAGCTGGTGCCCTCCAGGTATCTCCGGTACATATGCAAAATGGCTCTAGGAGCTCTTTATGCACCTAAGACCTGCACAAAAGGGATTAAACCTCCGAGGGCAAAGTGCCTCGAAGGTTGGGGGAGCAAATGGACACAGGGATGGCGAAGATGATAGTCGGTCGGAGGTAGCTCCGGCGAGGGCATCGATTGTGCGAATCGATAGGTGAAACGCGGGGATAAAGATGGGAGATGAATCCTATGACTACTGTGAATAGCTGGGACAAGTAAAAAGAGGAAAATAAACACCTCAAAGGAGTGAACCTGAGGTAGAAAGTACCTCGACGGCTGAGGGTCGTCGGAGGTGGTGGAACTCGCCCTAATTTGCGACGAAACTCCGCCTTGGTTGGCTAGATCTGGAGCTGTCACCTTCAGGTAGCCAAAGCACACAAAAGGGGGAGAAGATCGGGACAAAATGGGGTTCGAATCTTGAATGGAAGAGGAGGGTTGCATTTTGAAGAGTTGACAGACAGGGCGAGAAGAACGATGAATATCGGGCGAATCTTGGGTCCAAAGACCAAGATAAGCCATGGGCGTGTATGACCAATCCTCGAGGAAGAAAAGTCGTGAAGAACTCGACGTGAAATAATGAAAGGGTCGAGCTCCAAAAATGGGAGAATCGAGGAGAAAACTCAGTCTGACAATGGTGGCAGAGGGGGGTCAGACAGTTGACCCGGTCAACTGTCAGACTCACCTGGTTGGTCCACGTGGACCAACCAGGAAAAACTTCTAGAAAATTATTTAAAAAATCATTCTAAATTAGTAAATGAATTTATTATTTTTTGGTTATTAATAAAAAATATTTATACTTTTATGAATTATTTTATTACGAATTTTATTTATTTTTTCAAGATTAATAATTACAAGTTTCCTTTTATACCCTTTATAGGTATCTTTATCTATATATTTTAGTATTTTATTTTTATTTTGTATATTAAATTTTATTAATTTTGTTATTATTTTATAAATTTATAAAATATTTTTATACACTTAAATATATTTTTATTTTATTTTTCTGAAGTGTTTTATACATGTAATAAAATAAAAGTATATTCTATATAGGTTTGTGTATTGGTATTATACCTATGTCTTAGATACATGTATTTTATTTTTGTCTTTTCTTTAGATTTGTATTCTGATTTTAATGTATAAATATATTACAAAAATTATTTACAAAATTATAAAAATATAAAATTATAAAAATAATGAATAAATAATAAAATGAATATTTTAATCTGTACAAGTATACAATAGGGTTCTAAAACTCAACATTCAACCCGTAGCTCCGAAAAATACGAAACCTCCTTCATTAAATAGTTTATGAGAAATTATATACAATTAAAGGTGAGTTTGACGCGTTCTGAAATTTTATTAGGGAGATACAAGTCTAGAAAGTTGGGATTCTGGAATCTTATTCAGATCATATCTTTTTATCTGTACATTATTTTTATATGAAATCAATTTTGTGATTATTTATTTAATTAGCTACAACTTTCATGTTCAAAGTTTCTTTATTTGAAGTATAAAAAGTGGAACCAAAAATAGGTCCAAAATGAGTAAAGAATGAATTAAATAAAAGGTATTTTTATTGTATTTTGGCCCTTATCTCCCCCTACTTTATTCCTTGTCGACCTATTCATCAAGATGCCTAGGTCTCGGGGTTTCGGGTCATAAAATATTTACAATATTTTATTCTTTTTCTTTTATTTATTCTGTAATTTTGGCTTTAAATACAATATTTTATACACTATTTACATGCATATGCATGAATGCTAAGATGCAAGAATTAATGGTATTTACACGTACTTACCAGGGCTTTTGAGGCCAAAATGATAGAATAAAGATGAAGAAATGTGGATTCATCATCCCCCTATACTTACTTTTGCTAGTTCCTAGCAAACTCTTATGCAATAAGTGCAAAAGAGAAGAAAAGAAAAAGAAGAAGGTGGATTAAATTTAATTATCAAACTTGCCTTCACAAAATCAAAGTTTGGAGCTTAAGTCGACCTTTGGATTTTTAGTGCGGGCGGAACCTTAATGAGAACCGGATTTGAAATCCAACAGCCTTCGAGCATCCCAAAACTCCGCTCAAATCTCCTCAATAGCCAGGTCAGAAATTTTTCAACTCATACGCAAACCCTTACGACTATGAATCTGACTCGTACAGTGTAAGTGATGGTGGCTCTCCCCAACTGAAATGACAAAGAGACTGACTTCTCCAGTATGACAAACCAATGATTCCCCAATCCAACAACTCATTCCTCAAGGAGCAGGGTATTCCCTTCTAAGTTTAAGTGGCAACCAGCTCAAGAGGAGGGGGTGAAGAGAAGAATGGACGGTAGCCAGTGTAGCTACCTATCCTAGGATGCAAGACCAGTGTAGTCAAGTCATCCAGCTGCAGGCTCACATGATTTGACTTTGAAGCTCAAGCTTGCTTATTGACTCCACACAAATGTACCCTCCGGCAGGCATTTTTATTTTTGTACAGGCCTGTCCACTTTTTTGGAGTTTTTGTTTTTTTGCATTTTTTTGAATACTATATACAGCAGCATTTACATAAGGAGTTTTTCTTCTTGAGACAGTAGACTATCCCTCTTTTGAAGGTTTATTGCAACCCACGATCTCCTATCCTCAAAACTCATCATCACTGGATGGGTTGGGATGCACTTCCCTCGCTATAGGAGGACAAGTGTTTCCACCTGTGTGCGTCTCATACCGGCAAATCCAGGCCCCTCACCACTCCAACTGAATTAAGCCATGTGAAAGGTGCAGGTGTCCAAGTTAGGTCATTATCAACAAGAGTCGTGCGTGTGCTCCGAGATACTCTACTTAGGCAGTTAAGAATCCATTGAACCAAGTCTCGTGATCCTCAATGAATTAAGTCAAGTAGGCCTGAAGTACCTCAATTCCAGTTCCTATAAGTTCCTATTAATTAGGTAGATTTAAGGTCCAACCAACTCCAATTTTCGGATTTTACTTAGACTCGTTCAACTCTCAAATTCAATTCGAAAAATGTGAATGTCATGCTATGCAGAAAATATTTTTGTGATGCAATTTTCAAAGATTTTGAACTTTTTATGGATTTTTGAAAAGATGATGCACTTGCATTTTTTTAGATTTTCAAAAAGATTTTTCAAATGTTTTTGGTAGTTTAATTTTGCAAATATTTTTAAGATTTTTGAAAACAAAAGATTTTGGCTAAAAGCTAGGTACAAATATTTACATGGGGATGCATCTTGTATTTACAAGAAGTAGATTTTAAGAATCTACAAGGGTAAGTGGTCAATTTTATAGGTATATACATAGAGAATTTTAGGTGAGATGTAAGTATTCCTCAAACTTATTTGAAAAGGGTTTTTCAAACAATTTTGAAAACTATAGTCCAAAATAATTTTTACAAATAGTTTTTTCAAATATGTACACACATTTGAAAATCATTTTGCAAAGGTTTTCCAAACAGTATATATAGATTTTTTCACATATTTTTGCAACCATTTTTCAAACCATTTGCAAATCATTTTTCAAACCTTTTTATTTCACACTGAGAAAATAATTTTACAATCAAAATATTTTTACAAAGGTTAAACATGTAACAAAATATTTTCTAAATAGTTTTCAAAAGATTTTCACAAGGATTTTCAAACTATTTTTCAAACATTTTGCAAAAAACATTTTCACCTGATTTATTAATCAGTAACTACAAAAGAATTCGAGGAATAATCACATCTTTTTATTAAGGTTTTTAATGAATTTTATAAGTATAATTAGCCATCTTTATTAGAAAATACGAAAGTACGAGTTATGGCTAAAGTATATACACAGTATATACGACCTCCCTATACTTAGCTTGAGCTATGTCCTCATAGATCAGAGAGAAAAGAGAAGACATAACTCGTACTAAGTATAGAAAAGTCTAAAGAATACATGAATAAAAGAGGAATAAACAAATGAGAATTCGACCGTCCCCCATATACTTAGGATCAAATAATCCTAAGTATAGTAGACTGTACACAAAGCAGGGAGGGTCAAGGGTGGGAATGAACATATCGTACTCAGACTGTCTCCCCCTATACTTAGGTTAAGATACCCCTAAGTATAGACAAGAAGAGGAGACAATGGAGAGGATCGAAAAGAATAGAACAACTCGGGGTGCACACCCCCCTATACTTAGGACAAAGTACATCCTAAGTATAGAAAACTGTCTACAAGGGGCGACATCTTTTTGATATATACAGAGGATAGAAAAGGAAAAAAAGAAAAGAAGAAAATATATCGATGGATGGAAGAATAAGAGAATGATATAAGATGGATCTATACAGCGGAAGATGGAGATGGTAACCATGTATGAGATGCAAATGATCCGGGTCGAAGAGCACATCTCATACCAGAAGGATGGGGGCAACGTTAACGGTCGGCGAATCATGGTCTAGATATAAGTTCAGGCGCTGATCGTTAACATGAAAGGTAGATGAAAATGACAGCTCGGATATATCAATGCTACCATTGTCATGTACCTTCTTGACCACATATGGACCTTTCCACTTACTCTGTAATTTCCCTGGAAATAACTTCAGCCTGGAATCAAACAACCATACACGCTGATTGGGCTCAAACTGTTTATGGATGATATGGGAATCATGCCATGTCTTTACTTTTTCCTTATACTGTAGGCTGCTAGAAAAGGTTGTATCTCTCAACTCCTCCAGGGCTGCCAACTCTGCTTTCCTCTGTTCTCCTATACTCTCGGGATCCAATAATAACTCAGTGACTGCCCAACGTGACTTGTGCTTGATTTCCACTAGCAAATGGCACGGCTTGCCATATACGAGACGAAAGAGAGATGTCCCTAATGGAGTCTTGAAGGAGGTCTGATAGGCCCACAAGATCGAGTCCAAAAGTTGTGACCAATCCTTTCGGTCTGGGCGGACAACCTTCTTTAAGATAGTCTTGATCTTCCTGTTCGATACTTCGGCAAGACCATTAGTCTGAGGGTGATACGGCGTGGCAACACGATGGTCAATGCCGAACCCGTCTGCAAGGGCCCTAACTTTATCATTAATGAAATGAGACCCCCCGTCTGAAATCAGAACTCTAGGTACCCCGAACCGTGAAATGATATTTTTCCTTAAAAATCGACACACGGTCTTAGCATCTGCGGCTCGGGAGGGGATGGCCTCAATCCATCGGCTGACATAATCCACAGTGAGTAAAATGTGCTCAAACCCCTGACTCTTAGGAAATGGGCCCATGAAATCAATTCCCCATGCATCAAAAACCTCACAAAAGTGAATGGGCTGCATGGGCATCATGTCTCTCTCTCTACAAGTACTCATTTTCTGACAGTCAGTACATCGCTTCACGAACTCATCTGAATCCTTGAAGAGAGTAGGCCACCAAAGGCCAGATTGGAGCACCTTCTGTGATGTCCATCTCCCAGAATGATGTCCTCCTGCCTCAAGCTTGTGGCAGTATGTGAGGATGCTATACTGCTCTTCTTGAGGAATGCACATCCTCCAGATGCTATCCCCTCCTTCATGATAAAGGACGGGGTCCTCCCAATGGTAAAACTTGGCCTTCGTCAGGAAGATCTCAAGTTTCTGCCTGGGCCAACCCTATGGAACCGTCTTGGCGTTCACAACGTCGGCATACCATGGGAGCGAGGTGATAACCAAGATTACCTCATCTTGAAATGTCTCAGTAATAGGTGCACTGGGCTCAAATTCCTCAAGGTTCTCTAAGCGGGAGAGATGATCCTCCACCACATTCTTAACTCCAGGCTTATCCTTAATCTCAATATCAAACTCCTGGAGCAGAAGGATCCATTTGGTAAGGCGAGCTTTGACATCCTTCTTGGCCATGAGATACCGGATGGCGGTGTGATCTGTAAAGATAGTCACTCTAGATCCAAGAATATATGATCGATACTTATCCAAAGCAAAGACTACGACCATCATCTCCTTCTCTGTCACAGCATAATTCCGCTAAGCGGCATCCAAAGTTCAGCTGGCGTAGTGAATGGCATACGGAAATCCATCCCTCCTCTGTCCAAGTACAGCCCCTACGGCAAAATCAGAAGCATCCGTCATGATCTCGAATGGAAGAGACCAATCGGGTGGCTGAAGGACAGGAGCCGTGACAACCATATTCTTGAGAGTCTCAAAAGACGCAAGACACTTATCATCTACAATGAACTCGATGTCTTTTGTCAGCAAATCAGTAAGCGATCGGGCAAGACAACTGAAGTCCTGAATGAACCGTCGGTAGAAACGGACGTGCCCCAGAAAAGACCGTAATTGATGCAAATTGGACGGTGGATTGAGTTTCCTAATGATATCTACCTTAGCCGAATCAACCTCCATGCCCCTGTTGGAGATGATATGGCCAAGGATCATCCCTTGAGTCACCGTGAAGTGACTCTTCTCCCAAGACAAGACAACGTTGACCTCAATGCAGCGCTGAAGCATACGGTCTACGAAGTCAAGACAAACATCAAACCCATCGCCATAGATCGAGAAGTCATCCATGAAGACCTCTAAGCAGTCACCCACCATGTCCAAGAAAATGGACAACATGCACCTTTGGAATGTCGCGGGGGTGTTACATAGACCAAAGGGCGCCTATCTGAAGGCATAAGTCCCAAACGTACAGGTGAATGTCATTTTCTCTTGGTCTTCGGGCGCAATGGCCACTTGATTGTAACCGGAGTACCCGTCAAGAAGACAGTAGTGACTCTTCCCAGCTAACCTCTCGATAATCTGATCAATGAATGGTAGTGGGAAATGATCCTTCTTGGTGGCCTGATTCAATCTTCTGTAGTCCACACATACCCTCCAAGAAGTGGGTACCCGGATAGCTATCTCCTCTCCAGACTCACTCACAACTGTAGTGATACCCGTCTTCTTGGGCACCACGTGTAATGGACTAACCTACTTGGAGTTGGAGATGGGGTAGATAAAATCGACACTCCACCACTTTGATATTTCTTTCATGACCACATCTCGAAGATTCGGGTTCAGCTGTCGCTGGAACTCACGCGAAGGCCTAGCGTCCTCCTCAAGATAGATGTGGTGGGAGCACAGAGCCGGACTAATCTCTTGGAGGACTAGGAATAGGTTCCCGTGCCTGTGAAGGAATAGAATCCATACAATTATCATCATGCAACACATATGGACTATACAGAAACCTTTCCTTTATTCATATTTTTGTTCTTTTTGTTGTTACCACAGTCCTGAGATACAAAAGGCGGCAGCACTACAGATGGAAGCTCAACAGAAGTGGAAGTGGTGGCTTCATTACCACCAACGACATCTGACTTTGCGGCATCAGCACCACGCTCTAGCTCTGCATCAAAAATGGTGGCTTCAGTACCACCGGCTTCATCTGGTATCACGACGGCCTCAATACCGTCATCTGGATCTCCATCATTGGTGGCGTCAGCACCACCGTCCTCAACATCATACTTAGCGGCATCAGCACCGCTACTCTACTCATCTGGCGCTCCTGGTTCATTGTGTGGTTGTCGCTCAGACGAGGCGCCGCCGGCTGGCATCCTACCGCTCCTAGTAGTCACGAAATCAGCATCATACAAAGAAGACATGTCACTCAAATAATCACTAGGAGAGGTATCTTCTGTAAATTGTACCTGCTCAGACTTCCTTTTTAGATTATTCAGATTGGGCTCGATCTGTGCAGGTATGGCGGCTTTGCCCTTGATGATATCCCTCATGTCCTGCCGGAACTCATCCATTTCTCACCGGAAGGATGCTTGCTGTTCAGAGAGAAAGCAGGCGAGGTCATCGAGCGCTGGGTTCTCAAATCTGGTGCCTGAGAACCGGAAGTGTTCCCCTGCTAGAAATGAGGTTGTTGCTGAGAATAATTCTGGGATGGCTGGGAGTATGTCTGGTGAGGCTGTTGGCGCTGCCTCCACTGTTGTCCCTAATAGGTGGGATGAGGAACTTGTTGGTACTGCTAGTGGGCATATTGGGGCTGCTGCTGGTGTTGCTGGTTGTTCTGATGACCCTGAGCTGGAGGCTGCTGTTGGGAAGAGGTCCCTCCGGTGGTCCAGCGGAATCCGAGATGAACACGTTGAATTCCGAATGGCTGTGGGTATCGGTCATACCATATTCCATTGACTTCCATCAATGGGTCCTGCTCGAAGGATGGTGGAGGTAGAACTGCCAGTGGCTGATCAGGCTGATAGACCACCATCTGAGTATCCTGAGATGGTGGCTACGACGGGTAATACTGTAGCTGCTGGACCGGCTCTGCCTGGATGTGGTTGACCTGGCAGTGTGAGGTAGAGGGCTGGGTGGAGCTGCTACTGTTGGGATCAGCTCGTGACGTGGGAGGCTGCTGAGTAGACATATGTGCCTCCTGGATGCAAAGAATCTGTGTCTTCAGGTCACTCATGTTCATCGTAATAAGATCCATCAGGGCAAGACTCTAACTCTGCTTCTTCTCGAGGATCTCGAGGCGATCCAACTTCTCGCTAATTATTCCCATGTCGGCTACTGCAGATTCGGCTTGAGCTGCGATTGCCGACAGAGTGTGGGGACCAGCATCGATGCGAGCGATCCTCTGAAATGTTCCTGCTCCTTGGGGGGGCTTTTGCTGTGTGTAGACTCTGTCTTGGGCCATGACTGTAGAGTTTTCTGCCATCCCTTCATAGATGACCCAAACGTCGTCCTCACCCTTGGAAAAATAAGACCCACCACAAGAGGCATTTACAAGCCCCTGCAGCTCCGGTGTCAGCCCACAGAAGAAACTCTGAACCAAGTTGGGCTTTGATATCCCGTGATGTGGACACCGGTCGATGAGCTCTCTGAAGTGATCCCAAGCCTCATGGAATTGTTAATTAGGGATCATAGTGAAGTTACTGATCATAGCTCGTGTTGCGTTCATCCAGCCAAGAGGATAATACCTATTCAAGTATGCGGTCCGGAGTTGTGCCCAAGATGTGACGTACCTCCCAAGGTGTTTCAGCCAGTAGGCTGCTCTGTCAGCTAAGGAGAATGGGAAGGCGATCATCTTAATTGTGTCCTCGTCCACGAATCTGTCATGGATAGTGCTACAAATCATCTCAAACTCCTGCAGATGGAGATGAGGTTCCTCAGTGGCTAGCCCATGAAACTTGGGCAACAATTGGATAGTCTGCGGGCGAAGCTCAAAGTTCTCTATGATGGGAGGAAGATGGATCCATCGGTGAGTGAGTGTTGCGCTGGGTTGTGCAACTACCTCATGGTCATCTGTGGCAGCCTCTCCTGGTTGGGGTCTCCTCCTCCTCCTGCTGCTTCTGGTATATCTCCACCGCCGCCCTCAGGTCTGTCATCTCTGCCCTCTCGCATCTACGCCAGCTCTCTCATAATATCACCCATGATTACTTCCTGGTCTATGGTCTGTCTCTGCATGGTCTCCAAGGAGGCTAACAGTGAATTGTTGTTGGCAGCTTGGTCATATAAGAATGGAGGGTGTTCCTGCTCATCTGGGTGTTCTCCTCTGTCTGCCATTTCTGGATTCCCTGAAAAGGCAAAAGAACCCATCTCAGGTGTCGTCAAATGTTCTGAGCTCTGTGTTGAACTAAACTCTTAAACTACTGGACTGATGGGGGAAGAAGGATAGTCGAGGGGGAACAGGGTGGAAGTGAACTCAGGTTCGGAGAGTGGGTCTAGACTCCCCGAGGCTGTCCTAGATGATAAGGGAGGAGTGCTGGATAGCGGTGCCGTCAAGACGGCCTAAGAGATCTCCTTCCCATCATCGTGATTATTGAGAAGAGCAAGATTTTTGAGAAGTGAAGAAAGAGGGGGCAAAATTGTGCACAATTGTGCAGTGTTTTTGATCTTGATCTAAATTCAACTAGTCAATCAAACACAATACAAGGGGTTCACCAACTCAACTTGTGAAGCCATAAGGGATCGGCTATTATCTTTGTAGTTTTTAGATTGAATTCAGGCAATTAATCTTTGAACGAGTCCTTAGAGTGCTACGCATATAGGAGAGAGAGTACTGCCAGATAAGTATCCCGTACTTGTCCTCCTCCTGTGAAACTTGTAGTCTGCACTTTTTGAGGTCCTTGTAACCCTTCCTGGATCCCTACTCAGCCAAAGAAATAGAGGGAGGAAGCTGATAGGTGAAACCGATACTTCGGATCTCGCTCGCAACGGAATCACCGTGAGCGTGCAAGAGACTACTCGGACGCAAGACGATGAGACAGACACCCCCGTGAAGGCGTGGCCTAGGCTCGATACTTCGGACAAGGTCGATGCTCTACACAATAGACAGTCATTAATGGTGACCAAGCCATACTCGTCTACGTACGATAGAAGCGCCAATACTATGGAAATCCAGGCGATATACAAGGCAGCCACAGACTGGGTTGTTGGATCTAATTCTTACGTAGGCCGCTCTCTCACTTGAAAGGAGACATTCCCATGCAACCTGAATACAAATGAGGGTATTACTCACCCCAAGCAATGAGTTCAATTAGCCAATTTTATTAAGGTCAAGTTTTCTTTAGCGGTCCCTTTTTTAATTTTTTTGATGTTATCACTTGCATTGAGTCAATTCAATACAAGTGCCTAATGTTTTATTGTATTTTTCTTTAATTCCTATTTGATCCAAAAACAGGGAAAGAGAAGTCGGAAAAGCCAATGCAAGTGGCACTAAGATGGAAATCTCACCTTAGTGCCCAAGTGATGAATGCTACGTTAGAAGACTTACAGTGCTTCCCAGCTCTCTCCATGCGGGATGTAAAACATGAATTTATAAACCTATGCTATATGTCGATATGCACACGGAAATCGTCCTAAGCAGGCAATTGCTAACGTGAAGAACCAAATGTTAAACACACAAAATGAAACCTAGAAGTCCGGTCTTAGGGACCGATCGGTGTCCACCATAATGGATCCTGCACGCGCTATATACGACCCCTCCCGGCGCAGTGGTTTCAAATTATATGTTTAACAATTAATTAAATCTGTGTCCAAACGATAAATGTATAGGTGCATGCAAAGGTTATTAGGGGTTTGGTCTTAGACTACATGATCAAGCAAGCTTGAAAACTAAGGGCTCATTCCACAAAAATGTAAAGACAAGAAAATAAAATCGGAAAATGAGCAGCGGTAGAAAAATCGATAAAAACGGCGGTGAGCCCCCAAGTGTACAAACACATGAAAATTGGGCCCGAATGTCCAAGTCCAAGGTACATGTATTATTACAAATTAATAATGTCTCTCTCTTACACAAAAATAAATCACTAACTATCCTCTCTCTCTCAAATCCTCCCGCTCTCTCCTGCCGGCTAGGGTAGAATAGCCGATTCCGCCTCCCAAGGATGCTCAGGATCCCCTAGGCGATCCTCCTCGATCAGCGGTTCCTCGCAAGAAGACAAGAAAGAAAATGGTCAGATAGCTCAATAAAGTATATCAACAATGGAGAGATCAAATAAAGCAATAATGTAGGCAATCACAATCACTCAAAAATACGATCTATACGTTGTTGCTCCCCAGCAACGGCACCATTTGATAACATGGAAAGTCGAGCGGTCGTATTGATCCACAAGACGGATCAACGGTCGATGTGTTGACCACTTCAAAATTTTGTATCAATCAACAATGAACCCACAATATAAATCAAGTAATGAGAAACAAATGTGGAGTCAAATTTATTATAACTCCACAATAGGTGTGTACAGTGCAAGTATGTGTAGAGTGTCGAACTCAAGGAGCAAGCAGGATCAATCAAGCAAAGATGCACAAAAATGTGATATGCGATCAAGTGTCTACAAGCATGCAAATTTTTGTGGGTTTTTAATTTTATATTTTTTATTTAATATTTGATTTTATATTTTTATATTTTGATTTTTAATTTTCTAATTTTGTATTTTCTTTTTATAATTTATATTTTTATATTTTCTTTTTCTCTAAATAAGATATATACACAATATAAAGAAAGAGGAGATGAGGTATTTATAAAAATAGGTAAAAATAAGTAAAATTCAGGAAATAAAATGTTTTTAGTCTTTTTATAATTTTATGATGTTTTTGTGATTTTTAGAGATTTTTCTGAATGTTTTCTTGGTATTTTTAAAAGTCAAAATACTATAAAACAGTGAACTAAGCTACTGGCCGAAATTAAAATGAGGATTAAAAATAACAAACTGTATGCAAATTCTTCAAGATAATTTTAAATCAAAGAGAATAAATCAGAGAAAACACAGAAATCGAGTTTGCATTTTTAAGATTTTTCTTGAATTTTTTAGATTTTTACGAAGTTTTTAGAGGTTTTCTATTTTTTAGGAGTTTTACTTTGAATTTTTTAGTGATTTTTGGACTGACACTAATATATGATAACATATGCAAAATATAACTTTTTTTGGAATTTTTCAAAAACTTTTACTAATTTTTATGAATTTTCTAATGCAAACAGTACTGAAAACACATGTTTTTGAATTTTTATAAATATGAAATTGCAATAAAAATGCAACACAAAAATTAGGCGCAAATGAGCAAGCAAACATGAAGCTATGGTAATTTTTTGATGATTTTTAGAGACTTATAGACACATGCAATAAATAGATACAACAAAGAGAAACTACACACTGATGAGGGTATTTTTGCAAATATATAAAAGTCCAGTGGCCTGCGTGCAAATTTCCACAAAACAATACACTTGAAATTAAAATTGCAGTACTAAATAGAAATAAATAAACCCGCAAGGGGTCCTATGCAAATGGCCACTTTCCTCATGCGCACGATCACGTGAGGTGACGTAGCCGAGGACCTATTTGCAAATTCTGAGAAGTTCAGGGGTCTAATGATAAATATTACAAAATTTTTCAAACTGCAGATGAAAGTTTATAGCCTAAGTAATAAATACAAAAAATCACTGGGGTTTAAAATGCAAAATGCCCAGGCTCAAGGATCGGACGGCTGATCTCCTTGACTTATGCCACGTGTCCGCTCCGAAAGCGTCGATACCGGTTCGGCTTATGCGGCCCAGATTAGATCTTCGGGAGGATATCAACGGCTGAGGCTGCGTGTGATCGAACGATGGATGCATGGTCTGGAAGAACAGGGCGAATCCGATGGCTCCGAGCTGCGTTGCAAGAACAGAGGTAGAACACGGGCCCGACGAGTTTGGAACGCCGCGCTCGCCTTCCTCCGCCATCTTCCGTCACTGCGAGGATGTCCAGGAGCACGCCAGTGGCTCCCTCTATCGTCTGAAGGCCTCAAAAGGGCCGGAGATCATCTGGCGTTCACCTGCGAGGACGGAGGAGCCGGTGCCCTCCAGGTTTCTCCGGTACTCAAGCAAAATGGCTCCAGGAGCTGTTTATGCACCTAAGACCTGTACAAAAAGGATTAAACCTTCGAGGGAAAAGTGCCTCGAAGGTTGGGGGAGCAAATGGACGCGAGGATGGCGAAGATGATAGTCGGCCGGAGGTAGCTCCGGCGAGGGCATCGATTGTGCGAATCGATAGGTGAAACGCGGGGATAAAGATGGGAGATGAATCCTATGACTGCTGTGAATAACTGGGACAAGGAAAAAGAGGAAAATAAACACCTCGAAGGAGTGAACCTGAGGTAGAAAGTACCTCGACGGCTGGGGGTCGCCGGAGGTGGTGGAACTCGCCCTAATCCGCGACGAAACTCCGCCTTGGTTGTCTAGATCTGGAGCTGTCACCTTTAGGTAGCCAAAGCACACGAAAGGGGGAGAAGATCGGGACAAAATGGGGTTCGAATCTTGAATGGAAGAGGAGGGTTGCATTTTGAAGAGTTGACGGACAGGGCGAGAAGAACGATGAATATCGGGCGAATCTTGGGTCCAAAGACCAAGATAAGCCACGGGCGTGTATGACTAATCCTCGAGGAAGAAAAGTCGTGAAGAACTAGATGTGAAATAATGAAAGGGTCGAGCTCCAAAAATGGGAGAATCAAAGAGAAAACTCAGTCTCACAATGGTGGCAGAGGGGGGTCAGACAGTTGACCCGCGGTCAACTGTCAGACTCACCTGGTTGGTCCACGTGGACCAACAAGGAAAAACTTCTAGAAAATTATTTTAAAAAATCATTTTAAATTAGTAAATGAATTTATTATTTTTTAGTTATTTAATAAAAATTATTTATAATTTTATGAATAATTTTATTATGAATTTTATTTATTTTTTCGAGATTAATAATTACAAGTTTCCTTTTATACCCTTTATAGGTATCTTTATCTATATATTTTAGTATTTTATTTTTATTTTATATATTAAATTTTATTAATTTTGTTTATAATTTTATAATTTTATAAATTATTTTTATACACTTAAATATATTTTTATTTTATTTTTCTGAAGTGTTTTGTATATGTAATAAAATAAAAGTATATTCTATATAGGTTTGTGTATTGGTATTATACCTATGTCTTAGATACAAGTATTTTATTTTTATCTTTTCTTTAGATTTTTATTCTGATTTTAATGTACAAATATATTACAAATATTATTTACAAAATTATAAAATATAAAATTATAAATATAATGAATAAATAATAAAATGAATATTTTAATCTGTACAAGTATACAATAGGGTTCTAAAACTCAACATTCAACCCGTAGCTCTGAAAAATACGAAACCTACTTCATTAAATAGCTTATGAGAAATTATATACAATTAAAGGTGAGTTTGACGCATTTCGAATTTTTATTAGGGAGATACAGGTCTGGGAAGTTGGGATTCTGGAATCTTATTCGGATCATATCTTTTTATCTGTACATTTTTTGTATGAAATCAATTTTTTTCTTTATTTAATTAGCTACAACTTTCATGTTCAAAGTTTCTTTATTTAAAGTATAAAAAGTAGAACCAAAAATAGGTCCAAAATGAGTAAAGAATGAATTAAATAAAAGGTATTTTTATTGTATTTTGGCCCTTATCTCCCCCTACTTTATTCCTTATCGAACTATTCATCAAGATGCCTAGGTCTCGGGGTTTCGGGTCATAAAATGTTTACAATATTTTATTATTTTTCTTTTCTTTTATTTATTCTATAATTTTGGCTTTAAATACAATATTTTATGCACTAATTACATGTATATGTATAAATGCTAAGATGCAGGAATTAATGGTATTTACACGTATTTAACAGGGTTTTTGAGGCTAAAATGATAGAATAAAGATGATGAAATGTGGATTCATCAATTATCAATACAATTTAATTTAACATAAATTAATTTATCAAGAGATACTGTGATAACAAAAAAAGAGAGGCACCAAACCACCCTAAATTATAGAGGGCGTCACTTATGAATAAGTCATAGGTGACGCCACCTTTATTTAGGTGGTAATTTTTTGTCTCCTTTTATTTTATCTTATTATCTCTATTATTGCAATAATATCCATCAAATTAATTCCAAATTAATTTCTTAATATTTCAGTCATCCCAACGAAAATTATGTGAATCAAATTCACAACCAAAACTAATTTGTAAATTACATTTCCAATTAATTAATAAATACAAATCCAATCCACATTTAATAATTAACAAATACTATTTACGAAATTTCTCTTTCTTGAATATATATATATATATGTTATAAATCATATTTATAATACAGAAATATCATGGATAGTATTATCCACATTATCTAATCCTTGATAATTAAATCCTATTTAATTATCTTGGATAATTTTTCTTACAATATGAATCCCATTCATATTATGCTTGATTATTAAATCTCATTTAATCATCAAGTCCTTTTTGCTTGGATATGCAGTTCATCAAATGAATTATTCTTGAAACCCCTTCAAGAATAATGTGCTTTCTCCGCAGATACTTGGAGATAAGGACAGTGCGATTGTATTGTTCCATGTATAGTGACTTGGATGTTGAGATATCATCTCAAAATCCAGATCTTATGGACCTCCCACAGATGCTTGATTAAATCAAGACCGCAAATCTAATCTTCTCATTGTATCTGAATCACATTCAGACCAATGTCCAACACTTGGACTAAGATCAGATTGCTTCTCTTCTGAGAGGAGTCACTAAAATCCAGACCTGTTTCATCACTCCCTCAGAATGGAAGCATCATGGTTATACAATCGTTTATGATCACATCACTCTCAGATATTCCCAATACCTGTACATCCTGCATACTGGAAGACCTATGATCAATCCGAAGATCAAGATCAATTTTATACAGTCTTCTTCAGAGTTTTATCAATAAGTTTCTCATTTGATCATTGGGATTTGGTTTCGATCATATACTTTCCAAAAGCATATATCATACCTAGGTCTTGATCATATACTTTCCAAAAGTATATATCAAACCTACAAATTCAGTCAAGCTTCCAAAGCGAGATGACCGTGCACGGAATTTAATTCTTCGCAATATCTCATGAGTGTGCTCATGTCTTCTGGTTCAGTAGTGAACATGTATGATCCCTTTGAGAGATCGTATTACTCATATGCCCTTATATGCACACCAACGCGTCGGTTTATAGACCTTGGTTAGGTCATCAACATGTTGGTCTGCCAAATGTACATACTCAGAGATATAGTAACACATCTGTCTCCGGTCAGAGGATGTGTGCCTATATCGTGACAGCATACGACATAGGACTTTGGTAATCTCGATCTCGTTAAGTCAACTTTTTGACCTAACTAATCTGACACCTCTGAATCTCTATTCCTATGCGGAGGACCTGCATCAAGAGGTCGGTCAGATATCAGCCTATGTGAGAAAGGATTGCCATCTCTTGCTCAGGCTGGAGATCACATCTTAACAATCATTTGACGGTGCTTGATGAGTCCTCAATCTAACTCTTTAGATATTCATCCAAGCACCAGCCTCTATGATTCAATAATTGAATCAACAACTGTATGATCATTAAGATAGCCATGGTACATAAGCCTAATTGTACTAAGGGTCCTATTATGCAAATTAATCATTCTTCATTTCAGATCAGGGAATGATATTCGCAATAACATTTATTGCATAATGGCTCACCGTGGGCTCGCATGTCCAACAATCTCCCACTAGCCCAAAGAGCCATTAATGGGCTAATCATTTAAACCCACACTCGTGTGACAATCATAGGCTATTTAGAAATAGCTAGGTAAGCTGATCAGTCACTCTGTTTCCAAAAGATTATGCCAAGTTCTTTTACGGCACTTGCATATCCCTAGGTAACAGTGCTCGCATCCAATGCGAATGTTGCATCTTATGCAACCAATACTCAGTCTTGATAAAGCAATTATAGTGTCCTTGACACTATTGCTCAGTAATTATTATAACCAGTATTTCCATAATCCTTATCAGAATACCCTTATTCCGGGAGATCACTATCTCTTAAGGTATCCACATTTAAGACCTTTTAGATCTCTATCTATAAAGTCTTAAGATTTTGAAGATATGAATTTGAGATCACTATCTCAAAAAAACTTGTCATCTATGAAGATTTTGTTATTAATTCAATCAAATATTTTCTCTCCATAGTAGGATTAGCAACACTTTACTACTCCCACTGCATGGCAGATATCTGGCTTTTATACACATTTAGCATACACTTAGCTTCTCGTAACCGATGTACAGGTGCAAGCAGATCTAGCATTCACTTCCTCAACTCTTTGAGGTACTATCCTTTTAGATAGGTCAGTGCCAAATCTCAAGGCAAGGAAGCCTTTCTTGGAATTTCCAAGAATGGAATATGTCCAAGGTGTACTACAAATGTGACAGTCCCAATACCCTCTTTTCTTTGCTTCTGAACAACTCCAGAACTAAGATCTAAGAGGTATTCTTGAGAACATATCTCAAGGTATGGAATAGCCAGTCTATAAAACACTTATTATCATCGTTATATCATTCCAAATGATTAGGATATTATCTACATTTAGCACGATGAATACAATTGCACTCCCACTAAGCTTCACATGGTACATCAATATTCTATCTGAAATCATAACACTTATGATTTCATCAAATATGATGTTCCAACTACAAGAAGCTTATTTGAGTCCATAGATGGAGTTTCTATAGCTTGCACACCTTTTTTTCCTCAACCATGAAGTCCTGGGGCTACTTCATGTGAATATCCTCAGAGAGGTATTCTTAGAGAAATGCAATCTTGACTTACATCTTGAAGATGCAATAGTCAAGTTTGTGTAGCTAAGGTTAGCAATATTCTGATGATTTTAAGCATGGTTACCGAAGATCAAGTCTCGTTGCAAGCAATGTCTTCTCTTCCGGTGTGTAGCTTATGGCTACGAACCGAGCTTTGAAGGTCTCTACCTTCTCATCAGGTTCCCTCTTCTCTTGAAGATCCATTTACACCTTTATGGATCTTACCCATATAGGTGGATGCTCGAGGGTCCATATACAACACTTGTATATGAAGTCTACTTTAGACTTTATTGCTAATATCCCATCTTTCCATATCATGATCCTTAGGAGCTTCATCACATGAAGTCCGATCATTGTCAGACTTAATCGACACATGGAATACATCCTCAAACTCATTTGAAGAGGTATTAATGTTTCATCTTTTATTATCCTTTTAGTTCCCGATTTTAGGAGCCTCATTATCTTTTCAAAATTAAATGAGTTCCTTCACTTCATTTTCATCTTGATTCTCAAGAGTCTCAATCCTCCAAGAATCACATTCTCAGAGATGAGCTCTTTTAAGAATCTCAAGGTCATAAAGTATGTATCCAGTACCATCCTTTATTTTCCCAATGAAGTAGCACTCTCAAGTGCTAGATTCTAGCTTACATGCATGGGACCTTATTAAGGATATATATTGTAGTCTCTACTACACATATGTACCTGGAAACTAAGGGACAATTATGCTAAAACTCATCATTGATCAAATCATGTCACACATGATCCAATTTCATCTCCCTACAACTCCAATGAGTTTAGGTGTGTTAGGAGGATTGAGATAGAAATGATATTCATATCTTTATAAGGTATTCTTTGAATTTTATCTAACAGGTACAAGCTACCTAGGTTAGATCAAATTCATTTCATCTTTCTTCAAACTTCGGTTCTAAATCAAAATTGTGAAATCTTTGAACATTTCGAAAGTTTCTCAGGTGAAGAGAAGAAATCTCATATTATACATAATCATCAATAGATAACACATATCCATAATGTTTACTATGATATAGATGATCTACATACATCAATATGTATGAGATCTTAAATACCTCGACATCTAACACCATTCCGTGAGAAGGGTATATTGGACATTTTACTTTGAATACAATATTCACAAGTATGTAAGATTTGAAATTTTAGAAATTCTAAAGTTTCATATCTTACTAGTCTATTGATCAATAAACAGACAAATGTCCAAGACTTGATGCCAGATCATTGTCAAATGATCTTCATCCTCCTATTGATCTTATAAGGTTTGATTTCCAGTATTAGAAATCTTAATGAACCATTCATTAATTTTCTAATTTTGTGGAGTCCACTAGATGTTAGATTACTATCTGAAATATTTCCATCATAACTCTTTATGATAGTTCTATCTCAGAATTCATGATTATTTCCAACATTTAGAAACAAACAATGAGTGTACTCTACTATCTAGGTCATAGAGACATTCTCCAAGACCAAGGGCTCTCCCACTGAGAAAATGAAGTCTATCTATCCAACAGAGATTGCTGCAACAATTACAGCAATATCCATGTAGATGACTACTAAACCTTAAGATCAAATTTCTAATCTTCTAATATATATATATATATGTGCAATCAATTACAAATGTCATTAGAAGATTGGGATTCAATTGTCAGACTTTATTTTATGAAATAAGAAAGTCAGAGTCAATGATTATATGTAGATTATTCCGATGCTCTATCTGAGTCCTTCACTAAGGATTTTAGACAGATTTGATAGTCATACTATCAACACATCAACTTATTGCAGTATTGGCACTCATCCAACTCTTTGGATGTCATATGGAAGTCACAGAAGTACAATCAACTCTTTGACTTTCCTTCTCACATGGGTCCAACCCATGCTTCCACCGTGCTCTCTTCATCTATAAACAACCATTGCTTAAGACTAAGGATCTCTTATGTTAAATGATGAAGCCAAAATCAAGCGCGGTCGTATTGACTCACAAGGCGAGTCAACAGTCGGTGTATCGACCACACTAAATAATGACTAAATCAACAATTAACCCACACTAAAAATCAATAATTAGAAGTAATGTGGAGTTAAAATTTATTTTTAACTCTGCACAAAAGATGTAAAGGGCAAGTATGCAGAGAGTTCGAACACAGGGAGCAAACAGTGAAGTCCTAGCAAAAATGCTAAAATGTGTGAGTGTGTGAAGTGTCTACACTAAGCAAGCAAGTCAATCAAATTTTTGTGGGTTTTTAATTTTTAATTTTTTTTTTTTATAATTTTTAATTTTGTATTTTGATTTTTGATTTTCTGATTTTTATATTTTATATTTTATAATTTTTATTTTCTTTTTCAATATTGGGAAGTAAAGGCAATATAAAACAAGGCAAAGTAAAAGATTTATAAAAATGCACAAAAATGCTCAAAAATTCAGGAATAAAATGTTTTTAGTCTTTTTAGGGTTTTTTTTTACTGTTTTTGTGATTTTTGGGGATTTTTCTAGGTGTTTTTGGTATTTTTAAGGGCTGAAATAAAGGAAAACAGTGAGAATAGGGCTGGCTGTGAGTAAAACGTACTTTAAAAATATCAACCAGTACTCAAAATAATTCACACTATTTTTCTAATAAAGAGAATAAAATAAGTGACAAACAGAAGCTGAGTTTGTATTTTTTGGATGTTTCTACTATTTTATATATTTTTTTTGCAGTTTTTGAGTATTTTTCAATTTTTAGTGTTTTTCTTTTGAAATTTTTAATGATTTTTGGACTGACTCTAAAATAGGGTAAAATAGACACTATGTGAATTTTTGGGAATTTTTGGAGGTGTTTTGATATTTTTTTGATATTTTCTAAGGTAGACAGTGCACAAAAAGGGGGTTTTTGATTTTTAATAAATATCAAAATAAAACAAAATCAAAAACTAAAATATGGGCGTCAAAGTACACCTATCCAGAAGCTTAGTCCTATTTTTGTGGAATTTTTGGAGTTAAAATGATATTTCAAATAAATCCAACAAACATCCAAATATTAAACAAGACTGGCAGGGGTATATGTGCAATATTCCAAACATCCAGGGGCTAACATGCAATTTTCCGCAAAATATTACACTATATATTCAACTTCTGGGACCAAAACGTAAATACAAGACCCGCCTGGGCACGCCTACAAATTACCCACCAGGGCGCGTGACTTGCACGCGCCTGGGAGGGACTGAAGTGCAATTTCACAAAAGTCTGGGGGTTAACATGCAAAATACCCAGAAGTATTACACGTGCTTTGAAAATTCAAGGACCGAAACGAAATACACAACAACCCAAGGGTGCCTCTGCAAAATGCCCACACCTCACGTGAACTGGTCACGTGAGGTGACGTGGCGAGGGACCTAAACGTGAATAAATAAAGTACGGTGGGTTTCTTTGCAAATATTACAAAATATCTACGCTACAGACAAAAGTTTAAAGACTAAATATTAAATACAAAAAGGCGTGAGGGGTGAGTTGCAAAATACCCTCGACGCGACGCTCCGATGTTGACACGTGACTCGAATCCAACGGCTGGGGCGACGAGGCGTGATCCAGCGGCTGGAGGCGTTTCACTTAAACACGTGGCAGCACAAGAACGGCCGATGACGCTTGGGCGATGCACGGCCCTGATTAGATCCTCCTTGGCTGATCGGACGGTGGAGACTGGTGGAGATCCGACGAAGGCTGTGCGATCTGGGAGCTCCTCCTCGATCCAACGGCTGGGAAGAGGGTTACAAGAACGGGGAAGAACGCCGGCGAAGGCGAGCTTCTCCGACCTCGATCTCCCTCCTCCGGCGACGATAGTGCTTCAAAATGGCCGTGGAGGCTCCTGGGGTCGTCTTCTACCTCCTGGGGGCTTCAAAATGCCTCGGCGACGGCCGAGGTGCTCAGGCGAAGGTGGCAGAGCTGGGGGGGCTCGGCTGAGCTCCGGTGAGCCTCAAAAGTGCTCCCAGGCGCGATTCAACGCGCGTTGACCCTGCAAGAAGAGTTAGAAGGTCCAGGGCAAAGTGCCTGGACCCTCGGTGGACCTAAACTAAGCGCGGGGTGGAGTGGTCGATGGTGGAGATGCACGGCCGGAGGTGCGCTCCGGCCAAGGTGCTTGATTTGGCGAATCAGTGATCGTAACTTCAAATTTCTTTAGGGGTTTTCAAGCTTACACTAACAGGAATCTAAAGCAATAAAGGAAATGGCGGGGTGGACGCCCTCGATGGCCGGAGCCAGAGGATGAGGTTACCTCTACGCCGGCGATTGGCGGAGGTGCTGGAGTCTTCCTCGACCTCGTTCGCCTTGGCTGAGAGGCTCGCGGCGGAGCTGTCACCTCCGGCAAGGCTTGGAGCGCAAGAGAGGCGGAGAGGGGTGGACCAAGGGGACTCGAAATCGATTTGAAAATGGGATGTTGGTTTTATTGGTTTGACTCAGTGGCTGAGGAGCTCCAAAGATCAAGGTGCTCTGATCGCCTCAGTGATCCAAAGTCCAAGGTTTCACTTGGACTTGATTCACCGCATAACGAGGAAGAAAAGATGCGAAGAAATCATCTCAAAAAGATGCAAGGCACGGCTGGAAAATCTCGTCAAAGATGGGTGAAAACCCAGGTCTGACAGGCGGTAGGTGGGGGAAGGCAGGCAGTTGACCTAGGGTCAATGCTGACCGCCTCCTGGTTGGTCCACGTGGACCAACCAGGAAAAACCCCGCGAAAAAGTTTTGAAAATTCAAATTAAAATAATAAATGCCCGAATTAAATAAAAGTTATAAAATAAAATATGTTCAAAATTTTATGTAGTATTTTATTCTGATTTTTATTTATTTTTATGACTTAAACTTTTACAAGTTACCTTTTTAACCCTATATAGGTATATTACCTATGCATTTTGTTATTTTATTTTATTTTATGTATTTTTAATCTTATTATTTTTTTTGTTTATGATTTTGTAAAATTATAACATACTTTTATATACATAAATATATTTTTATTTTATTTTTCTGATATGTTTTGTATATTTAATAAAATACAAGTGTATTTTATACAGGTATAAGTATATATAGTATACCTATGTATTGAATATATACAAGTACTTTATTTTCTATTTTTCTTTACATTTTAATTCAATTTTAATGCATATATATGTTATAAGTAATATTTACAAAATTATATAAAAATATAAAAATGAATAAATAATGAATAAAGAATATATTGAATATTTTATTCAGTACCAGTGTACAATGTGGGTCCAAAAGCCAACTTTCAAACCGTAGCTCCGCCAAATGCGAAACCACCACCATTGGACAGATTATTTTATTCTATATACAATTAAAGGTGAGTACACTGCATTTGGAGTTGTCGTTTGTGAGATACGGGTCTGGGAAGTTGGGATTTTGGATTCTTATTCAGACCATATCTTTTTATCTGTACATTCTTTTTCTGTGAAATCAATTTTGCCTTTTTCTTTATGAAATTATCTACAACTTTCATGTACAAGGTTTCCTTATTTGATGTACAAAAAGTGGAACCAAAAATAGGTCCCAAAATGAATAAAGAATAGATAAAATGTATAGGTATTTTCTCTGTGTTTCTGACCTTATCTCCCCCTACTTTATTCCTTGTCGACCTATTCATCGCGATGCCTAGGTCTCGGGGGTTTTGGGTCATAAAATATTTACAATATTTTATTCTTTTTCTTTTCTTTATTTATTCTATAATTTTGGCCTTAATTACAGTAATTTACACACTGTTGAGATGCATATGCATGGATGCTAAGATGCTTGATTTAAGGCTATTTACAGGCATTTGCTAGGGTTTTTGGTGCCAAAATGATAGAATAAAGATGATGAAATGTGGATTCATCATTAAATTCAAAAGAATTCAATATAAGAGCATTTCAACATTTATACATGATTCATTAAATTCATACAATATGAATATCATGAAGCTTCATGAATGACTTGAGTATAGATAGTAGAATGATGACACTCATCATATCTACATACATCTCAAGTATTAGAGACTTAGGTTTAGGTAGGTATTCAAACATTTTGAATACATCATCTCTTTCGAGCCACCATTCTGCATAATGCAGAGAACCATGTCATTCATAATTAAATGTTTGGAGCACGTATGTATGCCAAAATATCTTCATTTATTTTATAAGGATCATTCAACAATTACGATCACCATCGACATGTCACTTCCAAAGTACACTCGATGAAAGATCAAGACTATAGAGACATACAAACCCTAAGGTGATGTCTTATTGTCTTGTTTAATTGTCATACCTCATTATGTTGAGGAATCTTGCACAATGCAACCACATACATTATGTGTTCAATTGCAAGTACAATATCTGGATCATGAATACAATCCATGATATTTTACTGGTTATTATTGAGTATAATATTGAGTGGGTTTAATGAAGGATTATCTGAAACAAGAAATTTACATAAGTGTATATATATTATATGTACATATTTTACTTTGATTTAGAAATTTTTATATCAAAGTTGTCTTGCCTTGTCAACACCGAAAGTTCATTCCCTTAATCACTTTCAATGTAAGAGATATACTTACCATTATATCTCAAGCAAGATCTGAGATCTCCTTTCCTATCTTCGTCACATCCCAATAATATGAGAACCTGCGACTACGATAAAAAGAAGCGGGAACACATTCCGCCTTGCAAGTCCAACTTGCATTTCTCAATTCGGTTTTTAACACCCGGGCCCACCACCCCTAAGATGATGTTGACCCGTCATTAATTGAACCAACCGTCAGCAGGCTTAATACTCGCTATACGCAATCCAATATCGCCCCAATAATATGAGGACCCGATATTGGGGTCACTACGTATACGTCCTTACTCTTTCGAGAAGCAAAGAACCCGATCCAAATAAATCATATACAAGATCTGTCACTTCGGACAGGCGTCTCCTATATACAATATCTGACGACAGAATCCTTTGCCTTGACGGGAGACCATGGATGTCACTTATGTGATCCTCCACCTCATATTCAAATTGAAATAATTAATTATCGTGAATCATATTCACATAATTAATTCAAGGGAAGTACGCATCTATTCATAATAGAGTGTTAATTAGATATAATTGATTTAATCACATTAAATTAATTATTAATCCAATCATCAATCAACAAACTTGATTATTACTTGAATAGTAGGTATAATCTCAAAGTACGTATTATTCGAATTTTAATAATTACAAAAATACACTTTGACTTCTCCGGTATTATCGAGCCCCTACCCGTTGTCATGGCCAGTACCGACGAGAGTGGGACGGACCACATATGTTGCAATCCGCGACCCCAATGCTCTCCGACTAGGCACCATATCCACCTTAGGAAAGGATAATGTCAGATAGATCATCATGTACTTTGAGATGCTCATCGGTTTTTCAATCGAAATTATACCATATAATATACATCAAAACAATGTTGATTATATTATAAGGAGATTTGCTAAACAAATCCCCAATCCTATTCAAGCAAGAGGGTTTTTCATGTAAAAGTTGTCCTACAACTATTGTAGGATAAACTAAGGTTTTTCATGAAAAATGTTTGTTGATGATTTATTGTCAACCAATGATCAAGATCAATTATCTTATCATTATGCTTTAGGCAAATGTCATTCAATGAAATAATTATCTCTTTAAATATTTCACAAATATTTATCACTAATTATTTCAGAAACTTAACAATTAATTTTCATCATCATATTTGAATGACTCATCACAAGGTTCATGATCAAAAGATGTCAATTTCCAGCAGTGACCCCCAATCACTAAAATTAACTTATCTTGATCAATTTAAATCCAAAAATTGCAAAATCAGTTTCTTAAGATTGCCAATTTGATTTATTAAAGAATCCAAGTGATAATTCATGCATTTCGAGACGGATCAAAATAGTAATTAACTCATTAATCACGATTAGATCCGCAGTTCCCGCAACAGTGAATACATGCATATTCAAAAGGCCATATCTTGAGCAAATGAAGTCCAAATTTCATAAACTCAGATCCTATAGTTTTCTTATTTAATGGGGAATAAAATCCAATTGCAAATTTTGTGTTTAAACAATTTAAAAAGTACTGAAAATTTCAATCAGATAGAGGTGTGAAAATTGAAATGCGACAAAACTTCCGCGACCCTTTCAAACCCAAGTCGTCCTAGGTCTATGGATCATATCCAAAACCTTATTCAACCTGGCTTTGATAACACCTGAAGGATATTGAGAATCCTTAAGCGCATCATGGAAGCGTGTTGATCGCATCATATGCAATCGGAGCAACTAGTCGCACTAGTCGCTAGATGTGGTGGAAATTAATTTTTTTTAAAAAAATAAAGATGAAACCACATGATCACGAGAACACTTCTCAGATCGTTTCATCAAACCACAGAGTATAAGGAATACCTCTTGGAGCGTGGTTGTAATCGCGAGATCCCAAACAAAAGATCCTCCTGTCTTAATTCCGATCCACGAAGAACGCACTTGCAGGCACGATGATGAGTCGCGTTCCTCCCACAATCCTCGATGAAGATCCAAGCAATGGATCTCCTAATTTCGTTAAACGAAATCTGTCATCTTCCTTTAGAGTAAGCAACTCCAAAGAAGAAGGAGATCCTCGAGTCGTCGAAGGCGAAGGCAAGATGCTCTCCTCCTCAATACACAAAGTGGTCAACCACTTGAAATTGAGGGAGAGAGGCTGAACGAGAATCAGAGAGAGAGAGAGTAGTAGGCTTCTACAACTCTTAATAATGTACCAAGAAAGTCTAGGCTAGTCCTCCTTTTATATTAGTTTAGGATCCAATGGATCTCAATCCATGGGTCACATAGATCCAACGGCCATGCTTGGTCTAAGTAATAATCAATGGCTACGATTGTTGTTGGCTAAAACTAACAATATTTATTTATATTTAAATTAAATATATGTTGCAACATTATCAACACAATTTAATTTAACATAAATTAATTTATCAAGAGATAATGTGATAACAAAAAAAGAGAGGCAACAAACCACCCTAAGTTATAGGGGGCGTCACTTATGAATAAGTCATAGGTGATGCCACCTTTATTTAGGTGGTAATTTTTTGTCTCCTTTTATTTTATCTTATTATCTCTATTATTGCAATAATATCCACCAAATTAATTCCAAATTAATTTGTGAATATTTCAATCATGCCATCGAAAATGTGTGAATCAAATTCACAACTCAAACTAATGTTTAAATTACATTTCTAATTAATTAATAAATGCGAATCCAATCCATATTTAATAATTAACAAATGCTATTTACGAAATTTCTCTTTCTTGAATATATGTATATTATAAATCGTATTTATAATACACAAATATCATGGATAGTATTATCCACATTCTCTAATCTTTGATAATTAAATCTTATTTAATTATCTTGGATAATTATTCTCATAATATGAATCTCATTCATATTATGCTTGATTATTAAATCTCATTTAATCATAAAGTCCTTCTTGCTTGGATATGCAGTTCATCAAATGAATTATTCTTGAAACCCATTCAAGAATAATGTGCTTTCTCCGTAGATACTTGGAGATAAGGACAGATAGTTTGTATTGTTCCACGTATAGCGACTTGGATGTTAAGATCTCATCTCAAAATCCAGATCTTACGGACCTCCCACAGATGCTTGATTAAATCAAGATCGCAAATCTAATCTTCTCATTGTATTTGAATCACATTCAGACCAATGTCCAACACTTGGACTAAGATCAGATTGCTTCTCTTCTGAGAGGAGTCACTAAAATCCAGACATGTTTCATCACTCCCTCGGAATGGAAGCATCATGGTTATACAATCGTTTATGATCACATCACCCTCAGGTATTCCCAATACCTGTACATCCTGCATATTGGAAAATCTTTGATCAACCCGAAGGTCAAGATCAATTTTATATTGTCTTTTTCAGGGTTTTATCAATAAGTTTCTCATTTGATCATTGGGATTTGTATCGATCATATACTTTCCAAAAGTATATATCATACCTAGGTCTTGAATATATACTTTCCAAAAGTATATATCAAACCAACAAATTCAGTCAATCTTCCAAAGCGAGACGACCCTGCACGGAATTTGATTCTTCCCAATATCTCATGAGCGAGCTCATGACTTCTTGTTCAGTAGTGAACCTGTATGATTCCTTTGAGAGATCGTATTACTCATATGCCCTTATATGCACACCAACGCGCCGATGTATAGACCTTGGTTAGGTCATCAACCTATTGGTCTGCCAAATGTACATACTCAGACATATAGTAACACATATGTCTCCAGTCAGAGGATGCGTGCCTATATCGTGACAGCATACGACATAGGACTTTAGTTATCTCGATCTCGTTAAGTCAACTCTTTGACCTAACTAATCTGACACCTCTGAATCTCTATTCCTATGCAGAGGACCTGCATCAAGAGTCAGTCAGATACCGGCCTATATGAGAAAGGATTGCCATCTCCTACTCAGGCTGGAGATCACATCTCAACAATCATTTGACGGTGCTTGATGAGTCCTCAATCTAACTCCTTAGATATTCATCCAAGCATCAGCCTCTATGATTCAATAATTGAATCAATAGCTGTATGATCATTAAGATAGCCATGGTACATAACCCTAATTGTACTAAGGGGCCTATTATGCAAATTAATTATTCTTCATTTCAGATCAAGGAATGATATTCGCAATAACATTTATTGCATAATGGCTCGCTGTGGGCTCGCATGTCCAACACTTTCTTGTTATTTACATTAAAATAAATGGGTTTTTCCTTGACAGATCTTATAAACTTTTCAAATTACCTCTTCGATCTTTGAAACAACCTAACTCCCCTCTCGACTTCATAAACTTGCACCGTCTTACCCCACAGACCCTGCAGTTAACTGTACTTTTACTTGAGTCAATAGTGTGGGTTAATCTAAGCAGAGGTGAAAATTAACGGTAGATCTTCCACCTCCTTTCTCTTCTTACCGTACTACAAACCTCTCTCTTCCTCCTTCTCTCCTCTACACCTTACCCTCCATAGCCAATTCCTCCAGCCACCATCGTGCCATCGTAATTCTCCTTCCTCTATTTATAGCAGACCAACTCCGTGCTCCCGGATCGTTTGCAATTTGGTATTCTTTTCTAGTGACCTTGGTCCTCCATTTCGCTCGTGATAAGAGGGAGTAATGAGAATTGAACTCCCTTGACAGTGCCTAAAATCTAATTAAATTTCATTTGTTCTACTCCCCGATCTCAGCCCGATTTAGTGACATCTACGGGATAGCAATAAAAGTGTGTGATGAAGAAGTGGAATACTCGATGCCGAAGAGGAAATGGTCGAGGGTGGAGAGGAAGAAGCGTGCCTGGAGGTGCAGGTGGACGAAGTAGATGGCCTCAAGCTCCCCAGAGAGGCTCTCATAGATGGAACGGAGCACAGACACCCCACAGAAGTTCTCGGCCCTGTTGTGTACGTAAAACACACAGAATCTCCCGAGCAACCTCGGTAAGATCCTCTCCTGGAGGTACCTCCTCTGCACCTCCTCCCTCAAAGTCCTGGCCGAGAGAACCTCCCCATGATGCAGAGGATCCTAGATCGTGCTTATCTCGTCCCTGGAGTTTGAAGGCCTCCAGGTTGTCCATGGCCTTGAAGACCTCTAGGTTATTGTCATTGTCTTGGCCCATGGCCACGAGGTACCGATGGATGGAAAGATGGATGAGGCCAAGGGAACTGGGAGTCTTTGATAGGTATGGGATTGGAGGAGGAGACAGAGGTTGGGGAGGAGGAGGGCAAGAGCGGTAGACTTGGAGGAGGAGGGCGAGGGCGGCAGATGTGGAGGAGGTGGGTGGGTATAGGAGAATGTGAGATGAGGAGGAAGGTGATGAGGAGTGTCACTTAATGTAAATTTCATAAACAAAATGGGCATAATGTAAAACACATAACGGATTCCGTTTAGTTTTAACGGGTAAATGAATGCGGGTTAACCACATGATATGTAGGGTAAGGGTTAACAAGTTTACGGGGTCGAGGGGTGAATCATATTGTTTCAAAGGTCATGTAGGTAATTGATAAAATTTACAGGATTTGTCGAGTAAAAATCCCTAAAATAAATTGTGAAAGACAAAAACACGATATCATCCAAGTATCTACACTTGTCATGCCAAAAATTTCATCAACATTTAAAGAATTGGGGAGGTTTTTGTTTTAGCTCTCATTTTAAAGATTAAGAATATTTTTAAAGCATCATCTTCGATCTTCACTAAAATACATAATAGTGTCTACCAAGCTTGTAAAAGTCGGGTGACTAGTTGAGACGGCAGGGGTGGGGGAGCGGGTAGGTAGCTCGATTAGACGTAGTCAACCATTAGTCGGTCAATCCGACTAGAATCGATTGAGTTTTACATAAAGGTTTTTTTAGTTTTTTTTACTTTTAAAGCAACCTTATTCTAATATACTTAATGTTATATTTAAAGTCAATTACTTATTTTATTTCATTATGATGATATAGAAAATGTACAAATCTATGTAATTATATAAGAATATATGCATAAAAATAATTTATATATTTAAAATAATTTAAAAATCAAAATTGACTATTGGTTGTAAATCCGATTAGTCGCCCGACTGCCCATTAATCCTTAGTCAATGACCCCGCCGATCGAGTATCGACTGACGTTTTCTCAAACCATGGTGTCTACTACTATCATCTATACATTGATAATGTCCATCTCATTATCCTTCATAATCGCAACTTTAAATTCACAAATGTATGTATCTACCTATTTATAATACCTCGTTATCTTTAGAGAGAGAGTAAAAATGCTTTCTAAGTTGTTTGGCCTGCATATAGGGTTGGCTATCGAGCCCAACGAGCCGGGCCATCCCCTGTCTCGGGATCAGGCTGGATAAGCCCAGCTGGGCTCGAGCTCAAGCTCGAGCTCGTTCAAGCCCAGTCGAGCTGGCTCGGGCTCGGGCTTGATGAGCTCGATCCCCTTATCGAGCTGGCTTGAGCTCGATAGACTCGAGCCGAAACCCTTACCGAGCTCGAGCTCCTTATCGAGCCTGGTCTTGGTTCGAGTCCAAGTCGAGCTCGTTAAGGAAAATAGGTGTTTTTTAGTGGAAAAATGTTTTATGCGGGTTGAACTCAAAACCTGCTCTATCTAAGATCGTATTCCTTACCGGTAGACCATTATCCAAGTTGTGTAGACAATCTTAATTATAATATATATTGTAACATTGTATTTGCTTATAAAAAAAGAAGAAAAATACTAATTTTCTAATGCGCGGGGGGGGGGGCAAATGTGTGGGACGAAATGAGATTTGAGAATTGGGTCATGACTCGTGACGGGTGGGAGGGTCAAAGTTAGTGGAGGGAAAATTGCAAAAGTCTACTTTTATTTTGTTTGTATTATATATAAATATATAAATAATATATGTATATATATTCCTTATCGAGCCCTTTATTGAGTTATCGAGTCCAACGAGTCTCGGTTCGGGCTCAGTTCGTCAAGTTATCGAGCACAAAATTCTGGCTCGGGCTAGGCTCAATAGCCTATTGAGCCGAGCTCACGAGCCCTTATCGAGCCAAACCCGAGTATGGCTCATCGAGCCGTGACTCAATAACCAACCCTACCTGCATATACATCTCTTTTTTTAGATTTTCAAAAGTATGTTTTAATATCAAGTTAAGTTTTGTTCCTCTTTCAATATAAACTAAAATTTACGTAGCCTAATCTACAATGACACAATTTGCATCAATTTCTATGTAATTATTAATATTTTTAAATGAGTATCATGAAGAATGTAGAATTAACTAAAAAAAGGTTCCAACTATGTCAGACATCACTATTACAGCCCTCATTTTTAAATGCAATAAAGAGAGGTCTGATCTCTTTTTTTTTGTCTCAATGCATGCTTTTGCGACCATTTTATGTCAACGTTACACTCTTTGTTACATTTCGAAAATTAAGCTTGTAATTAATAATTGATATAATACAACCCTCTTTGTTATTTTTATTTATTTTGTACAGTTGTAATCAAGGTTGAACATCGGATCGGTTCGAGTCAAGTTCTACTGAGCCCGACCTGACAACTTTGCTGGTTGACAACCAACTATATGTCTAGAAAGTAGTCCCCTCGACAGGGGTATGCTTAGGGATGAAAATGGTCGCATACGGATACAAATATATCTATAATCATATTCTTATCTATTTTAAAATACGAATACAATGCGGAAACGAATATTGACGAATGTTAAAAATATGGTACCATATCTTTAAAAACGAATACGAATCGGATACGAATAATAACAGAAATATTTTATAGATTAACTAAGATATACATGTTTAAGATGATTTAAACATAAAATAGATATACCAGACATTGTAATTTCATAATAATTATATCAACAATGATGAATGCAATCATAAAATATTGTTACACACATTTATAAATAAATCTATTACTATATTTATGTTCGGAAATGAATATACGAAGACGAATGCGAATATTAGCAAATGTCAAAGTGATATCCATATCCACATCCATTTTAAAACGAATTCGAATACGGATGTCAAAATATGTATAAAACAAATACGATAACGGATCGAATACGAATATATTCACAATCATTTTCATCCCTAGATATAATTATCCCCTTTGCCTAAAGATTAAATAGTTCTACAGCTGATACCATTTGCTATTGTTAGCCTACAACCACCGTCCCATCCCAAGTCCATTTAAATTTATAGGCTAATGGGTCAGACATGTGCCCGCTTTATTTTTCAATACAAGTCCAAATCCAAGCCTGACCAAAAAAAAAAGATGGGCCATGCCTATTCAATCCAATGCCTTGAGATAATCAAATGCTTTGAGTACATAATAGTTACCGGCTATATACAGATCACAATGCACCTTAACACTCCACATATCCGTTTTCATATATAAATACAGTTGTGAATTTATTTTTAACCAAGTATAACATAATTTGTATACCTTCTTTCACCATATTTGGTATAATTATTATGCTATAAGAATATTTAGTATATTAGATAATATGTATTCCATCCAATACTTGCATATTTAAACTAACTTATAGAGTATTTCTAATATTATTTGAATGAAATCAGAATCCGTTTTACATCCGTGTCCATTTCTTAAGGATACAGTAACATATTTTCTATATCCGTCAATATTCGCATCCCAATCCATATTCGTATTAAAAATGAATAAGGATATGGTAACACCTATATCCGTATTCGTATCCATCTATTTGCATCCATAGACATATACGATCCCATGTAGAACGCATAAGCTAGCTCTTTTCGCCGGAACACACATATAAGAGGCACCTTCCCTATTTCTTTTATAGACCAGATCTTTAAGAGACTTCAGGGTAAACTGGCTATCCTCAACCCGTGCAACCATGGGTTGGATCAGTTGCATGGACCATACAATTTCTTGGTTATAATATTTTTAAACCACGTTCAAAATAAAAAAGTTAACATTAAAGACGTATTATATTCAAAAAAGGGTTAAGAGTCTATTACAGAAAAAGTCTCTGAATTATACACCTGATTTCAATGTCATAACTTAATTATAAAAAGTAACAACGTGGTACCCGAACTTTCAAATTTGTCTCAATATGGTCCTTGACTATTGAAATTTAAGGTTATAATGACGAAATAATCAACTAAATTTCTATGGTGAAGGACCACATTGAAATAAATTTAAAAGTTCGAGTACCACATTGTTACTTTTTAAAGTTCATGTATGACATTGAAATCATGTGTATAGTTTAAGACTTTTTGTAATTTACTCAAAAGTTAATAACACAAGCAATGCAGTGACACATTGCACTTAACATTCCAACAATCTTAACCACTCAAAGAACTACTATTCGCAAGATGTTAGTCAAACCCAACCCAACCTTGTTACCATATATTTCAGTTTATATGACTTCTAAATGGGCCTTAACTTCGGCCCAGCCCGCTTCGGAAGTGTATATGAGCTATTGCGGGATTAGGTCTGGGTTTAGTTACGCAGGTCGGATTTTAATTCGTGTTGGATCGGTCCAGCCCAATGTCCAACCTTATTTTTAATGATATACGGATATAGAAAAATAGAGATAGTTAGAAATCACAACCGAAGCGTCCTGTTGTAGGACTCCCCTTAGAAAGATAGCGCTCCCCACTTTACCGGCGCATAGGGCCTTGACGTGCCGCTCCTAGAGTTCGACGGTCCACGCTCGTCGACGGTGCGCACCGTCCTCGAAAGTCACCTCCGTAGACGAAGCCAGAGATCGAGAGAGGAGAGGAGACGAGCGTCCTCGAGAGAGGAGGCGTTGAGAATGAGGATGAGATATGTTCGTAACCTACGCCCACGTCTTTAAAAGATACTTAAAGACGTCCGGGCGGTTACGCTTCGTGAGAGGATAATGGGACGTATCCTGTCTTCGCCACGCCGCAGCCGCAGCCGCGGCGAGCCGCGCCCACGCCCGAGCCCGAGCCTGGCCCGGCCCGGTGTGACGCGACGCGGGCGCGCGTGCGTGCGTACGTGTGTTGTGGTATAAAGTCATCTCTAGTCTGTTTCCAGACTAGTCTCAGGACTTCCCATATAAAAACCAAGTGCCAGTGTTAACTCTCCACAATGTGAGACTAAACAGCACATCACATGGTTGAAACATTGAATTCCAAGAATTGAGATACATTAATACAACTTGATATTGACCATCAAATTGCATTAAACTATCTCAATACAATTAATTACAACAATCCCCACGAATTCACTGTTGAAACACAAAGAGTCATGGATCTCGGATTTCCACACTCTGCTTTCAGTAAAGGTACCTTCCGATTTGAACCTTTACCTGAGTTAAACCCTTTCACCATCACAGGAATAAAGTGAACTAAGTCTTGAACTTTAATCCTTTGATGTAATGGTATCGAATGGTAACAACAGAGTGAAGTCTATGGTGACAATCTTCTAATTTTATGCTATTAATGGCCATACATCCTACCCTGTTTCATGAGTATATTAAGGATAAACCCTCATCCTTTATCTGCGGCCCACAGAAATACTCATATATGTGGCATTCTCCAAGGATGCACTGCTCACATCCTGCTTATTAAAGCTTGAATCCATTCAGAGCATAATGCTCAACTTTTTTCTGCAGTTTTCAGGCACTCGACTTTTCAGGGATAGGACTCACATACAAAGTATTGCATATTGAGTGCCAACCGGTTCCCCTTATAGCTTGTTTTCCCATTAAATCTATTTTGTGGGATCTCCACTCATTTAGGTTGGGCTGCTACTGCGGGTAAACTCTCAGTGGGTTTCAGCCCCATCCCAAGTCTGGATTTTTGGACTAAAGATCTATCAAGTCCCTTTGTAAGTGGATCTATTGTGTTATCTTTGGTACCAATAAATTCCACATCAATCACTCCATAAAACACCAAATCCCTAATAGACTTAAGTCTAACTTGGATATGTCTTCTAGTTTTCTGATTGTACTTTGAACTCTTTACCTTTGCAATAGTAGTCATGCTATCACAATGTAAAGAAATAGTCGGTATCGGCTTACCTACCATGGGAATCTCAGATAGAAGCTCCCTAAGCCATTCAGTCTCTATACCTGTTGTGTCCAAAGCACACAGCTCTGCCTCAAAGGTAGATCGAGCCAAGATGGTCTGTTTCACAGACCTCCAGGAGGTTGCACCGCCTCCAAGGGTAAATATGTACCCAGTCACACCGTTACTCCCAAAGTCCTCTATTTGACCTATCCAACTTGCATCACTATATCCTTTTAAGACAGGAGTTTATTTACCATAATGCAGTCCAAGAACTGCAGTACTCTTAAGATACTTCAACACTCGATCCAAGGCCTCCCAATGAGTACGGTCAGGACAGCTCGTATACCTACTCAACTTTGCGACCGTGAATGAAATATCAGGTCGAGTACAGTTTGCAAGATACATCAAGCTTCCTATAATCTGGGAATATCGTAGCTGTGCTACAAGTACTCCACTCTTGTTCTTGCAGAAGGATTTAGATGAATCATAAGGAGTGCATACAGATTTACAGCTCTGATAGCCAAAATTTTCAAGAACTTTCTCAGTATAATGTGACTGAGATACATCTATCCCATTAGCAGATCTAATCAGTTTGAGCCCCAAAATCACATTTGCAACTCCTAAGTTTTTCATCTCAAACTTACTGCTCAAGAACCTCTTGATTTCTTCCATTATCCTTATGTTTGATCCAAATATCAAAATATCATTTACATATAGGCATAAGACAACAAACATATCACCTTTGATCATAGAGTACAAACATTTATCGGATTCATGAACAAATAAAGTCGTAAGACTGGATAGTCTTATCAAACCTGTCATGCCACTATTTCAGAGCTTGTTATAATCCATAAAGAGATTTTACAAGCTTACAGACATTTCTTTCATTACCAGATGCTACGAATCCCTCAGGTTGGTCCATATAGATCTCCTCCTCAAGATCACCACATAAAAAGACAGTCTTAACATCCATTTGATGAATTGTAATATCATGTATGGAGGCCAACACAATGAGCATCCGAATCGTAGTCATTCTAGTAACAAGAGAATAGGTATCAAAATAATCAATACCCTCTTTCTCTTTGAAACCTTTAGCTCAAGTCTTGCCTTATATTTTTCTATATATCCATCCGATCTAAGTTTTCTTCTGAATACCCATTTGCTTCTTATGGTGGAACACCCAGGAGGTAGGTCGACCAATTCTCACGTGCCATTTGAAATGATCGAATCCATTTCAGATTTAATGGCATCCTTCCAATACCTTGCTTCAGTAGAAGCCATGTCATCCTTGTATGTGGGAGGATCACCCTCGATGTGGTAGGAGACAAAGTCGCTACCTAAATCCTTGACAATCCTAGGTATCTTGCTTCGTTTAAGTTCACCATCCTTCAAAAATTCATTGGGTTCAGAAGAGGTAGCCCCCACATTTGACATCTTTTCTATTTGTTGTGGAATAGAACCAAATGTTGAGGCTACATCACTAGTCATATTTTCAGGAATTCCTTTTTTCATTGGAAAAATATCCTCGAAAAATGTAGCATCACGAAGTTCAACAATAGTATTAGTATCTATGCCTGTGATCTCAGACCGAATTACTATGGATCGATAAGCATAACTATTTTCCAGATACCCCAAGAAGACCGCGTCAACTGTTTTAGGTCCAAGCTTCTTTCTCTTGTGTTCTGGGACTAAGACCTTAGCCAAGCATCCCCACATCTTGAGATATTCTAAGCTTGGCTTTCTATTTCTCCAAAGTTCAAATGAACTCTTATCTTTATGCCTTAGGGGAACTCTATTCAGAATTTGACAGGCCGTATTCAAAGCTTCCCCCCCCACATGTAAGATGGTAGCCCAGAACTTTGTAAAAATACATTGACCATATCAGTTAGATTCTATTCTTTCGTTCTGCTATTCCATTGAACTGTGGTGAATATGGTGCAGTGACCTCATGAACTATGCCAAATAATTTGTATTGTTCATCAAATATCTTAGATGTGTATTCACCACCTCTATCTGACCTTAGACGTTTAATTACTTTTCCGACTGGTGTCTCTGCTTCATTCTTAAAAATAAGAATTTTTTCTAAGGCTTCTCCTTAATTTTAAGCAGATAAACATAACAGTATTTACTCCTATCATGTATGAAGGTGATAAAATATCTTTTGTTATCTCTAGTCATCACGCCACCAAACTCACAAATATCAGAATGCACCTAGTCTAGATATTCAGTTTTCCTATTCACAGAATGAAAAGGCTTTCTAGGCAACTTAGCTTGAGCACACATTTCACATTTGGTGAGTTTGTCTGTAGTATGATTAGGAATCATGTCAAGTTTCATCATTATTTTCATAGAATTGAAATTCACATGTCCTAGCCTAGCATGTCATAAATCAGTAGATTTAATATTTGAAACAACATAAGTAGAAGAATCAAAACCAGAAATATTATTAGCTGGACTATCAATTTCACATCTTATTCTAAATAAAAGATCATGATCATCCAAATATCCTTTGCCAAAGAAAACGCCATGTCTCAGAAAAACTACTTTATTACATTTAAAGTCTAATTAAAAACCCTCTCTAACTAATAAAGAATCAGACAAGATATTCTTCTTAATATCAGGAACGTGCAGCACCCTGCGCACAGTCCAAACTCGTCCAATTGAGAATCTCAGCTCGACTCATCCAGACCCAAGCACCTTGACTGCAGATCTGTTCTCCATCATTACTGTTCCATCGGCTGAAACCTGATAAGACACAAAGAATGTCCTGTCAGTAGAAATGTGTACATTTGCACCTGTATCTTAAAGCCACTCATTAGGCTCGTTTACAAAATAGAGTATAGGGTTCACAGAGACATACCCCTCACCGGGCCCGCCTCCCTCAATTAGCACAAGAGGCTGAGGAGCGACATTCGTAGACTTCTGTTGGGTCTTTAAAGAAGGGCAATCCTCCTTCCAGTGTCCAACCTGTCTACACTGCCAGCAAGGTTTGTTCTTTGGTTTTTTCTGGATTTTTCCCTTGGCTTTCAGTTTCTTATTTTTTCCTTTAGCATTGTTTCCCTTTGAGGTTATCACATTGACCTTAGGGTTCACGTCTACAGGCATCACAGATTTTTATTTCCTATTCTCCTCTTCAATAGCTATCGAGACTATTAAATCATCTAGAGAAATTTTCCCTTTCCTATGCTTTAGAGACATCTCAAAATCTTCCCAGGACTGGGAAATTTTTCAATGATCGACATAACCTGAAACTTTTTTTAGGGAGTTTCATTTCTGCCTCGGCTAACCAATGGAGCAATAACAAAAACTCATGAGCCTGTTCCGAAACCGATTTGCCCTCAATCATCTGAAATTTCAGGAACTTGGATACTAAGTATTTTTCAATACCCAGATCTTTCGTGTTGTATTTCTTATCCAGTTCCTCCCATAGATCCTTAGCAGTCTTGGTGGATGCGCCATAGACATCGAACAGAACGTTCGATATTGCAGTAAGAATGCACCCATGACACAGACGGTCATGTTCTTTCCACGCATCCGCTATATTAACCGTATCTGGATCCGGATTATGTTCAGATAATTTAGATCACTCAGTTTCCAGAACCGAAATCAGGCCAATCATAGTCAGCCAGATTTTCATTCGTTGTTGCCAACGCTTGAAATTCTGACCCCTGAATTTTTCTGGCATACCAGTGAAATCCACACGAGTCCAAAACCTCTAATCCGACATTTTTCTTTTCACGTTATGAAACTGTCTCTCTAAGATTGTTGAGAAAACCGAAATGAACATACATACAAAAATCCGATTTTTAACAGATTTTCAGAACAGATTTACGTATGTATGCATCCATGTTAACAATGATAAGAAAAATATCCGCTTTAAGAACATATACATATTAAAGGAAGGGAAAAATCGGAAACAAACATCACGACAAATAATGTGACAAAGAAAAATAGAGAGAGTTAGAAATCACAACCGAAGCGTCCTGTAGTAGGACTCCCCTTAGAGAGACAACGTCCCCCACTTTACCGGTGCACAGAGCCTTGGCGTGCCGCTCTCAGGGTCTGACGGTCCACGCTCGTCGACGGTGCGTACCGTGCTTGAGCGTCCTCGAAAGTCACCTCCGTAGACGAAGCCCAAGATCGAGAGAGGAGAGGAGACAAACGTCCTCGAGAGAAGAGGCGTTGAGAATGAGGATGGATATGTTCGTAACCTACACCCACGTCTTTAAGAGATACTTAAATACGTACGGGCAGTTATGCTTCGTGAGAGGATAATGAGACGTAACCCTTGGAATTCAAACATGTAGTTACAAAACTGACCCGGTCTTCGTCGCGCCACGCCGCAGCCACGGCCAAGCCGCGCCCACGCCCGAGCCCATGCCCGTGCCCGAGCTCAGCCCGGCCCAGTGCGGGAGCGCACACGCGTGTGTGTGTTGTGGTCTAATGTCCTCTCTAGTCTATTTCCAGACTAGTCTCAGGACTTCCCATATAAAACCAAGTGCCAGTTTTAACTCTCCACGATGTAGGACTAAACAGTACACCACGGGGTTGAAACATTGATTGTAGGAATTGAGATACATTAATAGAACTTGATATTGACCATCAAATTGCATTAAACTATCCCAATACAATTAATTCCAACGCTCCCTACGTCGCCGACCATCTCCTCCTTTCCTTCCTCCTCCAGCACCCCCTGTGCTGCGGACCACCTGTAACAACTCCAAGAAGGCCTACCTCGCTTGAGAGTTCACCTCCCTGCTGCCTACGAATGGGTGCACCAGTCGTTCCTCCACCATCGACCTTTTCCCAGGCTCTCTATCCACGCAACACTCTACAAATCCCCTCATTTCCTATGACGCGCCCGAGTCGACCGCCAGACTTAGAGGGTCATTGAAGCAGATGGCGCACATAAGCTGATGGCACTAATATGCCAGGTTTTAACCAGATCAAATTTCACACAATGAGAGGGAAAATTTTCTGCGACTAATTTCGATTGTGAATTAATACTATACTATATATGTCATGCAATCTTCAAAGATGAGACTCGTCGTCTAGTTCAATCCTTCTGCTAAAGGATCTGTTTCCAACCAGAGTTAAATGGAATATTCATATTAGAAGCTTAAAAAAATGAACCCACGCATTTGATTTGCATCATCGATGTAGCACCTTTATGTTTCTGTCCATTGCATGCATCCTTTTCTTATCCTTCAAACTGATAGAACAAAAATAAGAGATAAACCTCGCTTATCTTTTATCCAGTCTTATTTCGTGTCCGTCATTCGAACTAGCCAGATGTTAAGGATGGTGAGTCATTAAGATTTGGAGTCTTAAAGGGATCGCTTAAGAACAATCACGTTGTATTCTAAGTAGAGCCCTTTTGGAAGTACTTGGGCTATATATAAGTTAGTAAGTTTCCACGAGTTGTGGGTAAATACGAAAAAAAATACAGGGGTTGCTACATAATTGGTAAAACTTACAAGCACCATATTGTAAAAATCCCTATTTTCTACACACAAAAATGATTATTATCTCACATTAACTTATCAGAATCCAAATACGATCGCTTTTAACAGCAACTCAAATGGGACTAATCAACAATCCAAACAATGTTGAACACGGCATTTGACAACAAGAGCTTTCAGATGATCACCAGACACTACTAGTGCCATGTTGGTGTCACACTCCAATAGGGACATATATCATATCATGTGGGATGAAAACGTGGCATTCAAGGAATGGAATCCGGACCGTCCGATCACACGAACGAACAGACAAGATTGTCGCACTCGGAGGCATTCACATCGTCCGCGTCATCTACGATTCAAAATCAAAAGAACGCGATCCCACGTCGACGAAATGGACGGCCCACCTTACAAGCATGCTGGATCAAGGCCATGGGACCATATCCATGTCCCCTTCCTTTCTTGGACCGGCACGTGGACGCGAGAGCACGGGAACGTGCTCTTTGTCGTTGGATCTAAGGCCGTCTCGAAGGAAATGGATCCTCCGCTGCATCAAAGGATGCAATAGACTCTGATGTGGTCTTTGGAGCCACTCGATCAACGATCGAGCGGTTCCCACGAATTTCCTTGATCCGAGCTCACAAAAAGTAGAAATTTATGAGAACCGCTCGATCGTGATCGAGCGACTCCAAAGGCCACAGCAGACTCAGATCCATTCCCCATCCCGAAATCCAGAGATGCTAATTCGGATCTATCCGTCGCATATCTCACTCAAAGACTTATTTTACTCTTCTTAACATGAAATCATGGATCGGCCACTGTATAATCACTATATCATTTTATATATAAAGTAGATTTGTTAGATAAAACTACAATTTATCAGTCAATATTCAAAAGAGACCGTAAAAGTAATTATATTGTCCTAGTAAATAGCATTTTTCAATTTGTGCATTATGAGATTTTCTAATGTTAAATAGGGTAAATAACGAAAAAATACATCACCGATGCATCAATTCTTAATTATGTATCACATTTTCCAAATATAACAAAGATGACTTGAATAATTGAAGCTTTTTTTAATTTACACTATTAAATATATTAGAGGAAAGAGATCCTACTCCATGGAGTAGGTAACTTACATACTCTATTTTCTTTGTTTTTTCAATTTTTTTATTTTTTAGGAAAAATGCTTCCATGGATTTTCATAACTATGTCCCTATAATATGTCATTCAAATTTCGTCGGAAACAGAGACTCCTACGGCCTCCATTCAGAACAGGAAAAATACAGTAAATCTGTGACCGTTAAAAAATGACTGTCTGGATGGAGGCCGTACGAGTCTCGGTTTCTAACGAAATTTGAATGACTTATTAGAGGGATATAGTTATGAATATCCATGGAAGCATTTTTCCCAAAAAAATAAAAAATTGAAAAAAAAAGAAAATGAAGTAGGTAAGTTACCTACTCCATGGAGTAGGATCCTTTTCCTGAGATTTTTTAAAATAATTATTAAAAAAGCGGAACTTATCAACGGGGCCGATTTGGAGCAGGGCCCCAAGGGTCACTCCCAAATCGACACCTCCGGTGCTGATCAATACACAATTTTTAAATTTTTTCCTTCATGCCTATTTAATTAATTCCGATTTTTTTAATAATTATTTTAAAAAGGTCCTCTTTTCTCAATATATTATATCTCCACAAACTATTTTTGGAGGTAATGTGATGATTTGATCTTGTAAATCAATGAAAGAAAATGGCATGTAAATTCAAAAAAATATAGTTGTTGAATTCCAAAAAAATGTTCAAAATCAGGGTTATCGATCTCACCAAGATGCACAACTTTTATGAAAAAAAATTAAATACAAAAGAGACCACACACTCGTAGTTGTGACTTTTGTGGGTATTCTAAAAGTACAGAATACCTGATTTTGGTTGTCTTCTCATGTTTTCTGGATTTTTCATATCAATAATATATACATATTATATTTTAAATGTGATACTACAATATATATAAAATATGATAGTACAAAATATTATATATTATATTCAAATATATTATCCTCTCCAGACACTGTTATTGGAGTCCATAGTGTGAATGAAGGAAAACCCAATCCATCTTGCTCTTCCCATATCTCCATAAATGGTGCAATGGGCTCTTCCCATATCTCCATAAACGGTGCAATGGATTATGATTCCCACATGGCTACGCATCAATAGAATAGGGCTTCCCATCCACTCTTATTGATATGGAAATTAAAGCATGATGGTCTTCCCATACTTATGTTTTGGAATAAATATGACGTTGGTCATCAATTGAGGGAACCAAATCCCCTTTGGAAGTAGTAGATTGATATTGTTGTTTTCCTCACATTAGAAAAAGTGGAAGTCTTCACCTCCTAGGAGGCGGAAGGCAGAAAGGCGTCGAATATATTTCGAAAGAACTCACTATTTCTCTCTTGCTGTAACACCCCAACCCCAGACATAGTAGCCTACCTAAAACTCACGAAGTGTGCGTGTTGTTTATAAGTGATGGGGACTACTACTTGACAACTTGGGCTTAAGCATTTTGGGTGGTTGCCAACATGTCCAATTAAACCCGTACCCAACAAGTTGTTAGTGCCAGTTTTCCTCAATAAGAGACCGGGGACCTAAGCCCGGGACGTTACACTCACCACCGTATTTATCTTTTCTTATCCCTCCAACCAATAGAACAAGAATGAGAGGTACTCCTCACTCACATTTTTATGCACCTTATTTCGTACCCCTCTTCCAAATGAGCAATTAAGATGCACTCCATGTAAAGTTCTTATGAAATAGAACTATGGGATGCATTTGGGCTATATATAGAACGGGTTAGGGCCTTACAACTATACTTGATCGATGGGATGGGAGCCTGTCCACCTAGCTCAAACTGCCCAGCACGCTTATAGGTCGTGCTTGGGCCAAAAAACTTGATGAATAGGTTGGCCCGTCTCGATCCATTCTTTGTTCCGATCGTGGACATGTATCACAAAGCACAACTCAGCCACTGACATGCAGATATAATATGTATCAAAAATTTATATTTTATAAATAATTAATATAATATACTTCATGTTTTCTTTTAAATTATTAACATTACATTTTATTTATTAGTTTACGTGTCAAATAAGACATATAATGGTTACTTATATTAGAAAAGTTTAAATGATGCTTAAAAATATTTATCTCTAGAAATTAAATAAGAAATTGAAGGAAAATATTTTAAATTTGGTCCATAGATCCGTCCAACTCAGAACCTGAACGAAGGTTTACAAACTTCAGCTTGTTCGATCCGACCCATGGACTGAATTGCACTTAGGCCAGGTCTAATTACAAATACACCAGAACAAGAGAGATAGAGAAGTGGAGAGAAGTGAGGATGGAACAAGGAGAGTTGAATTGGCTCTCCTTCATATTGATTTTTCTTCTCAGCTGATTGGGAGAAATAATTAGTCACTGTCAAATTGTTTAAATGAAATATTATATATATCAATATGAATCACTTTTAATGTTGTATATGTCCGAAAATATTTTATATATAAAGTAAGATATTTACATTGTTTGTTTTAGATTTATTTGAGTGTAAATCTTGTAATATGATTTGATTCATTCCAATTTAATTATCCGGTTCAGTCATTTTTTTCTTATCGATTCGATTTAATCCGATCTTAAAGAATGATGACATCATTATCCAGTTTACCTGATTTGACTCCATGGTCAAACCCAATCCAACCTTTTTTTTGTGAGGTTTCGGGTTGAGAATCCCATGGAAACATTGAATGAGACGAAGGGTTCAAAAGTCGTGCTGGTAAAATTATGCTTACAAGCTACTCTATTAGGATAAATCCGTTCAAATTTTGGTATTATTAAAATTATGAATAGAAAATAGTGAAAAGAGATAGACAAAGATATGCTCCTCTATCGCGTCCCTTAATTATTATATATCAGGTGGGTACGGACATGATGTCGATACATCACCATCTTACTTGGATTAATTTGCACGAAGTATGGGACATGATGTCTTAACAAAGGAATGTGTGTTTTTTACTTGGATGTGGATATGTATTTTTTGAATTTTGACGATATGGATGTTTTTACTTTATTTTTTAATCGATATAGATATAAATACAAATATCATTTTTATTTTATTCAAGGACATGGATATGGTTATGCTCACGCTTACGTATTTTTACGACGGATAGATAACCATGTCATTGAAATCTATGTTTGCACATTGTATATACATATATCAGTGTATGTGTAACATCCAAATGCAAATGTAGTCACACATTGAAAACTCAAACAGTGTGAGAGTGTGTTATAAGAGTGGAGTACTACTATCTGCTAACTTGAGCTTAAGTATTTTGAGCAGTTTTCAACAGGTCTAGGTAAACTCGAGCCCAACCAATAAGTTGTCAGGATCAGTTTTTACAGTAATTGTTCGATGATCTAAGTCCAAGATGTTAATAAAAAAAGAAAGACTACACAGAAGAGGAAGTCTAAGACCCTCGGAAACCGCCTTTAGACTTTCGGGTATAGCAGCATCTCGCTCACTTCGGAAAGTCAGCTCGAACCTAAACACTTTCCCTGAACTCAGAAAAGAAAAAGAATCGACGCCACCCCCTCGAACCCCCTCTGCCCCCGTTATAAGCACCTGCGAGCACTCACGATTCCCTCTCTATCCCGTACTCGAAGCCCATTCATCTCACTAGAGGGAAACCCGAAGAAAATCACCTGGAGGCTTTTTTGATATACTTTCTAGTTGATATTACATGATTACGCATAATATATTACTAGTGTAAAACCCGTGCGTTGCATCGGGAATTTTTTTTTCTGGGTTTAATACGATAATGAATAGAAATGAGTTGATTTGTATCTCCATGCTTGATTTAAAGAATGATGCAACATTTGAAGGTAGCCTGGAAAAAAAGAAAAAGTGGGGAAAATAAATCTTAAACAGTTCAAAGAGATTGACAAACATGTTGTATTACAAATAAATCCAAAACACTTCAGAAGTTGTGACGAATATCTTGTATTACAGTAGACTATGTAGGAAAAAACGTCATTTTATAGTGAGTGTGTCCCACACCCCGCAAATGTAAATGCTTTCTTGCGGCGACAATACAATAATATTGACGACTAAACACAATAGTTTTACTCGAAAAGTCGGGTTGGTTCTACAATGCATAACACATATAAAGCTGGACAAATATGATCACGTCTGTAAAATATTTATGCATGCTTTTTTAATAACAAAAGATATCAAAGCCTGCTAATCCGACTAGATAAATTGGGCAAAGTATGTCCTCGTCTATAAAATATTTACACATATTCGTTTAATAATAAAAAATCGAAACATGGTAGTCAAGCACATATGTATTTGTTAGGAAGTAGTTGTCAAAAAATGTTGAATATCTTATACGGAGATATTGGTAAGAGATTGTGATTGCTCACTTATTTTTCTCAAAACAATAATATATTAATCATAGGTTACATAAGATTGCAAGCATGAGTTGGTGCTCGGCGTTCGCCAACCAAATCGCATATCTCACTCACAACTAAACAGCACAACCTACTCAAAGAAGGTAAACCTGAAATCTTTCCAAAATCAAAGACGAATACATGAAATAAGAAAGATATCAATGATGTGCCGACCCTCGAATGTGATGTTAAACCATACCGAAAGAGGGAAAATCTATAATCTTTTCAAAATCGAAGTGTTTTGGTGGGGTAGTCTCAATAGTGATTTCAGATGGGCTCTTGTGTGGTTGCTCGATGAATCTCCTTGCCAAAAACCAAACAAACATATCAATGACTGTGTACACCAATCCTTGGAGGAGTTGTCATCTCAGTGTCCTCTATTGCCAGCAATCTTATGATTCTCGCAGTTGGAATCGACTAAACCTGTCTCAAGTAGAGGCAAAGAGGGGATTTGAGCCGATCCATGTCGACAGAGTACCAGACAGTGGAAGGTTACGATTTAGGAATTCACCATAAAAAAGAATCTCGAACAAATCGAACAAACAAAGATGTACATCAACGATAGAGGACCTTAGAGGAGTTGTCAAGATGTACATCGACGATAGATGACCTTATATGAGTTGTCAACCCGAGCTCCTGATCGGCCATGATCCTATGATTCCCGTAGGGTGCTCCAAGTAATGTCGTTGCTGATGGTGGTGAAGAGAAGTGATGGGTCAGTTCCAACGGAAAATCAAATGGAAGTTTAGGTTTTAAGATTTTAAAAAAGAGGATGAGAAGACCAAGTAACCCTCGTTTTTTGATCCACTGCAATCTATTCCTAACGTATCAGTATTAAAAAAGGTACATAACACGTGTCAGAGGAAGCACATGATATGGCATCTCCAAAAAATTTCCACCGTAGCACATGATAAGAACATCATGTTTATATTGAAATAAAACATACAAAATATCAACCGACCACTGGGGATGAAAACGAGTCAGATACGAATATGATTCGAATATGCATTAAGGAAACCATATCCTTAAAAATATGAATATGAATTCGAGTAGGATATTTATCAATCCGAATACATATCAAATAAAAAGTGAATCCGAATACGGATCAAATAAAGAGCCAATCAAAATATGAATTGAGTAAAGAGTGAATACAAATATGGATTCAATAAACATAAACTCCGAATACATATCGAATAAAAACATCATACGAATATGAATTGATTTTTTTAATCAAAGTTTATAATGATTTTAAAAAATAGCATTGAAAAATAAATAAGTTGCATCATAATAAAAGGGAGCGTCGAGATGACATGTTTCTTTATTCGAGCAAAAAGAGGGATAGGGTTTCATAACTTTTGTTCGTGCCCATCATCAAACAAAGAAAAGTATATTAACATCAATATATTGTATTATATAATATATAATACTAATATAATAACATGAGTTGTGTCTTATATTACATTAACTGATATATAAAATAATATTCAATGTTGTACTCGGATATCCGGATCCGGTTCCAGATATTCAAGCCATTATCATATATGTATTTGTATCCGGAAAATCTTTACAACCTGTATCCATATTCGATCCGTATTCGATTAATATTCGGATACAAATATCCATATACGGTAAACAGATTTCAGATATATCTATATTCATTTTCATCCCTACCAACCACTCATATATGAAGGTAGTGGTACATAATATATAATCGAATATATATATATATATATAAACAACATTTAATATGTACAAAAAAATAATGCTACAGGGCCGTGAACAGTACCATGTCCATGGCCCTTAATATATTGTATGATACTTTGGAGTCATTGAATGCATGAAGGAAAATATATCTTTATGCTATTTTATTATTGTTATACAAGTTGTTTAATTTAGCATATTCCACGTCATCCTTTTTATTTTGTTGCATTTGTTATTTATATAATTTTGGTTTAATCAATTATTGACATCAAATTTGCAAAAAAAATCTTCTTTAGACGCTATCATCGGCTTTACCCTATACACTATTTTTTAAAAAATATTTTTTTGTCAAAATCATCTACATGTGTATCTACGTGGACATCCTCTATCAAATATAGTTTATATCAAGATAGCATCCATTTATCCAGAGATAAAGATATTTTTTCTTAGGGTAAATTATTCCATGATAATTAATCACATCAAGATTCGATCACCAATCTATTACTATATATTAAGCAAGGAAGAAGGAGCTCCTCCAATTTTTTTCAACCCAAATTCCAATCTTGTCCTTGAAAATTATTGCATCCATCCACAACCAATGTGGATACCGTCCGTCGACACGCCCATCTCCTTCGACCATCCTCTCCTCCATTCTAAGTCCATGTTGCTTTGGACCTTGATCCCTTCTGCCATGCTCCCCCGACTCTGAATTTGTCATCTTCCGTTCCACCCGCAACTCGCATAAGAACTCCTCCCTCACCTCCTTCGACTGGAGCGACAACCCCCTTGCATAGCACCTCCTCCATTGACCAGAAATTCACATGTTCTCATTTGTGCATTTTTTTTCATCTGCGAATTTATAATCTTTGTGAACATTAAACTTTGAGTGTTACACATAGATTCTATTGAATTTCATAACTAATAATCGTGACTCAAGGTAATTCAAGATAGGATGGATATGGTATTGTTAGTCAAGTACACTACAGTTCTGCTTGTATGGATATTTGATTTGCTTGACGGTTGTGGAACGGTTCTCCCAGATCAAATAATCATGGATTAGTTTTGCCATAGAAAACTTGGTATTGTAGTCAATGAATACCAAAATAGGTTGTGTTAGTCAATTCAGGGGGCTTAAAAATAGATAACAAACTCAACCACAAAGTGGTTGCTTCTCAGTGTGTAGCATTATTCAAAACAAAATTTCCATTTGTTTAAATCACTTGAATCTATTCACGTTACGATAGTCCAAACACGTCAGAAAGGTTTCACATCAAGTGATTGCTTGCTATTTAGTTATCCTAGGCCAACATTCACATGTGGACATCGAATTCGTGCTAATACTAAAATTACCCGAATCTAATTGGATTCAAGCTAGATCCATACTGAACTCGATGTCTCCTTTGAACATAATTTTAATAAACAAAACATCGTATCTCGTGATGCTAGCCTTGCGGTTTCACCATGGATATCAAACTCATGCTATTGCAAAATCATAGAAGGAATTTTTATCCGGCAGATCTTGTAATCTTTGCCAATTACCTCCACAACCTTTGAAATAACATAATTCCTCCCTCGATCCCGAAAACTTGCTATGTCTTACCCCACAGACCATACCGTCAGTTTTAACTTTATTTGAGACAATGACTTAAGTTAGCCCTGAGTTAATCTAATCAATGAAAATCCAACGATGGATATTCCACATCCATGTTTTTTTTCCATAAGGTCATCCAACGGTGGAAATCCAACGAGGGTGGGCGAATATCCTGGAGGAGGCGGTTGGAGGCGGAGCAAGGTTGGGGAGGTGGGCGGTGACCTGGAGGAGGTCGAGGAGGCGGAGGTTGGGGAGGTGGGCAGCCTGGAGGAGGTCAGGGAGGGGAGGTAGGCGGTGGCCTGGAGTAGATCGGGAAGGGGAGGAGGAGGTGCAGGATGGGACAGCCTGAAGGAGGTGCGGGTCGACGACATCCTGAAGGAGGTGCAGGTTGGCGATGGTGCAGGGGAGGTTGAGGGCGGCACGAGGGAGGTCGGGGACGACATATGGGAGGTGGAAGGGGTGGGATGACATCTTTTGTAAATTTGCTAAACAAAGAGGGTAATATGCGCCTCTTTTTAACAGAATATGGTTACATTTAACGGGCGAATGGATGGGGGTTAACCACAAGGTCTGTAAGGTAAGGGTTAGCAAGTTTACAGAGTCGAGGGAGAAATTATATTGTTTCAAAGATCATGAAGGTAATTGACAAAGATTATAAAATCTGCCAGGTAAAAATCCCATCATACAAAGTTGAAGCCCAACTGTAAATACATAGTAGTAGAACCATGCACTAACTCATTCAAACCCCTTCTCTATATACATGGTTTTGTTCCTTTCTAATATCTGTACATAATATTTACTAAAGTCCAAATGGTAAGAAAATTGAAGCTACAACAATGTGCTTCCCACAGCACACGAAGTGGGGTATACCTAGGGTTGGGCATGGGCCGGGCTCGGGCCGGGTTTGCCTTGGCCCGGCCCAAGCCCATTTTAGAATATGGGCTAACGGGTCGGGCCTAGGCCCATTTTATTTTCAAAAATTAGGCCCAGGCCCAAACCCGGCCCAAACAAAATGGGTCGGGTTCGGGTCGGGCCGGCCCAATTTAACACCTGTGTATACCAATATCATGTCTTCCATTCTTCTTGCATTTGTGTGGTTGTTTCTTATGCATGTGTGCATGTTTAAAACTATAAAGCATGCTAACTAATTTGTGATTTTAACATTAGTTGTATGTTGGAAATACAAATGTGGTAAAAATATGGCGACTTAAACCACCATTCAATTCATCATTACATATTCTATTGTAGATGCGGGCACTATGACCCAATACAAATTAGTTACTTACAGTTGTACATGATGTAACACTTGAGGACACAGATTCCATTCTTGCATATTAATGTAATGATCTTGTATATTAATGTAATAATATCCTCAATCCACTAATGGATATGATTATTAATGTGTCTAAGCATTTGTTCTACACTCGAATAAGGATATTAAAGTTAGAACATAGTATTTGGAATGAACATGAATATAATTGATATAATTATACCGTACTAGATATGAATATACTTGCTTTAGAATGGATCGGGCTATCGGGCTAACGGGTTTGGGCCTTCTCAGGCCCAAACCCGACCCGCTAATCAATATGGGCTCATTTTAGGGTCCACGGTCCGCCCATTAAATTTCGAGTTCGGGTTTGGGTCGGGTTATACGGGTCGGGTTTTGGGCCGGGCCGGGCCGGCCCAGCCCAATGCCCAACCCTAGGTATACCCTCAGAGAGGTAGCTAGAAGAAGTTAGGGGATAGGTGGGGGGGACTGTGAGGACAGTGGACGTCCTAAATATCCCACCATCAGCGATCGTTCGAAGGCCGGATCGAGGAACTCGGTTGCCGACTGTTCGTAGGATGCATGAGGACGAATCAGTTAAGAGGACTTTGTATGTGTAGATCTCCAAAGGCCGCTTGCTAGCATGGGAGAGGAATGAAGAGAGGGGTGGAAATAACAGTTGGTTACTGGCATTCGAATGTGTGTTGCAATTAGGGATGGGCATTGGGTTGGGCCGGCCCGACCCAGTCCGAAGCCCAACCCAAAAAGCTCAGCCCGGCCCAAGCCCAAACGAACATTGGGCCAGGCTTGGGCCTAATTTTTAGGCCCGAATTTTTTTGGGCCGGGCTCGGATCCAGCCCGACCCGGCCCACAGGCCCGACCCGAAGAGAGCCTGAACCCTTCCCATATCCTACACGTATGGAAACTCTCACTGTCATGAACAATATGTTCATGTATCCTATCTTCATACAATGTTTATAAATCAAGAAAGTCAGACGTGGGACATATGAGTTGATGATCATTGTATTTCATTTTAGAATTAATTTTTCTTAATTAGTCTATGTCTTAGATTCTGGTGGTTATTCTTGATTTTTTTTAGTGTTTATTTTCTCCATTAGAATATTTTCTATTATTGAACCTTTACCCAATACGAGCATTATGCCCATTTTTTTAACATGTAGTAACCGGTGCACCTATTGTTGTTAACTATGTAAACATGGTTCACTCTTTCAATTTCTGTAACGAGAGACGTTTATGGTATATAACATTGAGTGAACTTGTATAAAATGAGAAATAATGTCCGGTAGAATTGAGTTTTAGTTGTTTCACAAGTATTATGGCATATGTTTTAAACAATTTTAGCTCGTCTAATTTGAATTAAGATTGACTTTAACATAAACTCAAAGTTAATAATATAATGGGTTAAGATGGGCCGGTCTGACCCAAGCCCGGCCCATAGGAATTGGGTCGGGCCTGGGCTTGAGCCGAACCAAATAAAATTTTGCGGGCCTAGGCCCGGCCCAAGGCCCGAAGTTTTTAAGTGAGCTTGGGCCTAGGCCCTTCAGGGCTCGGCCCAGCCCGTCCCATGCTCATCCCTAGTTGCAATGATAGGCATTTGACAGAATGGCCACTCGTGTAGCTTGCCCAACCTTGACCACTGATTGACTACTCGGTACGAGCATCCTTTAACAAATCCATAAATCTTTTCTAAATTATGGTTAGTCAAATCCCCAACACATGTAGGTTTACCTATTGGCATTGAGTTGCTACCCATAACACAAGGATATAGTAAATTTTTGTCCTAGTAAAAGAGATCCTTCCCATGAGGCTTGTATACATCAATGTCTCCACAATAATAACCTCTATGGATAAAGGCATCTTCATTAGCAGTCAGGTTGAATCATCATAGAATTTTGTACGAAAGATTGTAAATGATCAGAAGTCTCAGAAGCAGCCGCACCTGATCCCTTTGACCTGAAAATTGGCAGATGGGGAAGAGAAGGATTTAGTTGACATCCGAGCTAGGTATGAAGACTGAAAGTCAAGAGTCGAAAGCCACATCAAAGGCATCAATCGAATATGCATCTGGGGAAGCAAATCCTTGACCATACCCGGAAACTTTAGGTCAAATCCATTTTTGGATCACTTTTTTCGGGATTAATCTGACGTTCTTTTCCATGCATTTTTTAGGGCTTTCAGGTATGCCACGTTGCATTCCAGATTATCCCCTGCATATAGATTAGGAGGGGGAGGATGCACCCAATGTTTTTCAATTCAAAAATGAGGAAACCAACGATTGTGTCCGCATCAGGTAGATTAATGAAAAAGGAGTAACTAGATTACAAGAGCTGCAACTCAACGTGAATATTAACCGTGGAGTATAACAGTGGACAATAATACGATGAGCAGATTGCAAGACTTCAAATCAATCACATAAACAAAAATAAAAAATGATAGGGATGCAACAAGGTCATGAACATGAAGGTTTCACCTACAGAGATGAATGCTCTCCAATTCACTATTTAGAGGAGAGAAATTGTTTGCGTGCACTCTTATAAGGACGAGGCATTGGGTTTTCAAAAGAAGGATACAAATATCACAAATGTGGACGTGTAAATTTGGATGTCGATATCCTCATCCGTCTTAATTTCTGATTTGGATATCTAAGTTTACGTAGACACGCTTTTGCCATTACATCTGTACAAAAATATACAAGTATAATCTGATCCGAGATCATTTACTTTCTTATATTGTTTAATACTTTCAATATTTGTATAAGGTTAGTTACTACATGAGAAAATCGGGCTTTCCCCTGAACCATTTTCGGGTAATTTTTTATTTTTGGGAAAATATCACCATATATTTTCATCGCTAATTCTCTCTAATATGTCATTCCAATTTCGATAGAGACAGAAACTCTTATGCCTTTCATGTACAACAGGTAATTTTAACGGTCTTAGGATTGTTGTAATTGACTTGTTATGGATGGAGGGTATATGAGTCTTTCTTTCTGTCGAAATTGGAATGACATATTAGAAGGATACAGTGATAAAAATATATGACGCTAATTTTTTAAAAAATAAAAAAATTAATCGAAAAATTGGGCAGAGCAGCCAACATGCAGCCCCATTTTTCTCTTACTATATATATAGTTTTAGTATAGTAAATATGTAGAAAACTTGCTTCTCGTGCAGCGCACCTGCTAGTTGTGTTTTTATCTGCAATATTTATTATTTTCATACCCCTCGAACCAAATGAACAAAAATAAGTAGGGACGCAAACGATCTTATATGTTTTCCAAATACAAATTTGAATGATGAACCTTATACGATGGATATAAAACTACAATTTCTTATCATTAAAAATGAATACAGATCTAAAATGGATACATATCATATATAAGAATATTAGAAATATTCGATAAATTAACTTAAATATACATGCATTGGTTGGATTACACAGAGTATAGATATACTTAATATGGATGAAAACGAATTGGATACGGATCGGATATGACTATTTCCATATCCATATTCGCTTTATCTCTATCAAATATCGAATACGAATACAGATATGATTCAGATATGCATCATGGGAATCATATCCTTAAAAATACTGATACAGATCCGAATTGTTATTATTGAATCCGAGTATATATCGAATAGAGAGCGGACCCCAATACGGATCTAATAAAGAGCTAATACAAATGAATCGAATAAAGAGTAAAATCCAAATATGTATGCAATAAACATGGAATCAGAATATGAATCGAAAAGAGACCATATATGAATATGAATTGATTTTTTATCGATGTTCATATTATTTTAAAATGGCAATGAAATACAAATAAGTTGCAACATGACAAAAGGGAGTGTCGAGATGACATGCATTCTTGACTGGAGGTAAAAAGAGGGAAAGATTTCGTAAGTTTTGTAGGTGCCCATCCTCAAACAAGCAAAAATTTATTAATATCATTAATATATTATATTATATAGTGTATAATACTAATATAATAACACAGGGTTATGGCTTATATTATATTAACTAATATATAAAATAATATTAAATATTGTATTCGGATATCGAGATCGGATCCGGATATTCAAGCCACTACCATATATGTATTCGTATATAGAAAATTTTTACAACCCATATCCATATTCGATCTGTATTCCATTAATATTCGAATACAGATATCCGTATCCGATAATTTTTCTAATATGTTCAGCGGATATTCGGATATATCTGTGTTCGTTTTCATCCATAATACTAATGTATTTGTTTCAAAATAGTATCTCAAATTTGGTAAAAAAAGGTTGCATAATCATATTGTGTATAACCTAAAATAAATATACAACTATACATGGAAAGGGAAGCTATACCATGGTGTAGCTAACCTTAGCTACACCATGAACATTTTTGTCTTTTTTTATTTTTTTTGAAAATACCACGATGGATTTTCATAATCATATCCCTGAAATATCATTCAAATTTCGTCAGAAACAAAAACTTTTATGTCCTTAATCCAGAACAAGTAATTTTAATGGTCTTAGATTTGCTGTAATCGACATGTTCTGGATGGTGGGCATGGAAGCCCATGTTTCTGAGAAATTTGAATGACATATTAGAGGGATATAGTTATGAAAATCCATCATGATATTTTCGAAAAAAATAAAAAAAAGAGACGAAAATACCCATTATGTAGCTAAGGTTAGCTACACGATGGCGTAGCTTCCCTTTCCTCCAACTATATTTATATATGAAAACGGATATAGAGATACAAATATTTGCATATATCGAATTGGTTGTATCCATTTTAAAATAGGTAGGAATATAGATGTCAAATTTTGTATAAAATAGATACAATGACAGATCAAATAAGAATATATATGTATCGGCGATTACATCCATCGAAATAAAGCATAAGTTTGGCTTATTTATTATCTGTCTTTTTTCTTATCCCTTATCCAAACGGGCGAGCGATTGATGTCATGTACTTGTCAAACTCCAAGATTACTGGATTCTTGTTGCGAAAAAACAAAGTGAGAAGCACATGCCAATGTAGGAAATCTAGACTACAAACAAAGATCGACCTATCATAACTTTTCAGATGCCGTACAATGACATCTAATGGTATTGTAGGGCTGTTAAAAATTAACCTAGACCCGAACCAATCGGATGATCGATAAAACTAAACCGAGGAATTTGTTTATTGTGTTTTGAAAAAATCGATTTAATTATTAGTTCAAATGTTCACAAGAGTGGATAAATCTATTGATTACTGGCTCACGGCTTTAAAAAGTGCCAAGTGCCAAAAAAAACAGAATGAACATACTTACGTCCGTAGATATATGCATTTACACATATGTATTATATTTATATTTATTTATTTTTCACTTTATTAAATTCATAAACACTCGAGTTCCCCAGGCGTCCGGCCACCCCCATCCGACCAAAGGGGGAGGGATTGGGAGTGAACAAAAAAATATTAACTTAAATATGAACATTAGATTTAGATTGATCAGATTAATTTAAAAGAGCAGTTGAGCAGTTGTGCATTCACACATATCCCCGTGTAAACGGAAGTCTTTAATATCCAAGGGGTCAAAGTGCAATAACCAAAATACACAGAGGTGCATATGCCAAAATTCCTAATATTTCATAGAAAGAGCTTAACTTGTTCCACATGTCTGTTCAAAAAGGACGAAAAACAAAAAAAAGGAGACTACATGACATATATACACCTTAGTTAAAGCTAAGTTTTTTTCTCCTCATGCCATGTGGCTTGATATGGAGGTTTTTCCCTTCCTCTTCGTTTTCTCTGATGATATTTCTCCCCTCTTCTATCCTAAATCCCTTTTTTTTCCTTTCTCTACAATTTGATAAGAAAAACTTTCAACTGATCTAACAGAAACCAGAACGAAGAGCACCAAATGAAACATTGCTGAAGATCGATAGAGCGACCGCAGTCAATACTCAAGCATCTGATTACCATCGAGAACCCAACATCCTTGCCTTCATCGGAGAAATACTGCAGACGAACAACGATAACATCACTTCATCCGACACGAGCACCTCGAAGCAATGAAGAGTACCTAGAGATGTGACTGCCAGAGATTCACCTGAGGATCATCTAATCAGATGCGAGAACAAAAACCTTTGCCAGAAGCTTCTCACAATTTGAGAAAGAACTTCTATAACTACAGATTTTTCCATGGCCACTCGATCCGGTTGAAGGGAGACACAACGATCGAAGAGTGAACATCCACCACATGAAGCTTCATATGGAGATCGTAGCATCACATGCACATGGAAATCCCAATCATCGGAGCATCAACAATCCTTCAATACAAGTCCAACACCTAGAACATCAACCCACATCTGGAGAAGCCCAATCGAATCCGTAGAAGGAGGTCTTCATCGACCGAATGTTCATCGGAAGTTTCACTGCCCGTCAAGAACTGCCATAGTCGAAACCATCTGATCGAGGAACGACAAAGCACTGGATCTACCTAGAGGATCAAACCGACTCGCATCTGGATCGGTTGTATTGAGGAAGAACAAGCGAAGATCCATATCGCACAGCGTCCATCGGACTGTCAACATGAGCAATCATAGCCACATTACCCTTGAGGATGCACGTGATATGCAAGTGCAAAAGGGAGATATTTTGGAAATAGTTGTATGTATACCTCTATAATCTTTATCTGCATACAAGTCATGTGTCATGTGCTGCTCATCGAAGGCACGTGCATAGTACGTGTGTGAAATATTTGCACGGATACACTTCAATTTGTGTAATACACACAATAGGGCTTATGTGCATGATATTAAATGAGCAGCCACATGCGCCCTAATGTTTATGCACACATGTCGCTCCGTATTTTATTATTTTACGGGATACCCAAGAATTTGTTCTATATTATTAGCCCCAATATTGGGTGTATCAAATCCCTTTATAAATTCAATATTAAATAATACACTTAATATAAAAATCAAGCAAAAAACCTATTAATATATATATATATGCTACAAACAATAAATAAATAGTTTTGAAAAATTTAAATATTTAGTATTTTTAGTAATACAAAAAGATTATGCGGAAATATTCATAAATTCTAAGATACATAAAAATATAAATACACCACCCAAAATCACAAAAAATATAATCTATTGAAATAAATTTGTAATCTTAAACATGTTCCTATTTATAAATTGTATGTGTTCACATAAATATTGTACATAAATTCTATAAGTAAAGATATTTTTAAAGAATTTTAATATTGAAATTATAGTACTGACAAATTAACAAAATTTCAAATATTATGTTTATTCCCTTTACTCTTCTTTTATTTTAATTATTTTTCTTCCACCATAAAATGCGGATAACATCCAAGTATGTTAGGATAGAACAGAAATATGGAAAATTCATAATTGAATAAGTGATCGCAAAGAGGTAGGAATAAGATCATTATAAACACCTCCAATCACAGAAAGCTGAATCACTAATTTCCGATGTTTTGAAAATAAGAAAGGAATAACTATTATGAACAGAAACATAACAAATGAATTAACTATAATACAAACACTATTTTTTTATTATCTCGAGATAAAGTTCCCTTACCCTGTAACAAGGATTTTGTATTCCTCGTCCAAACATAGTGAGAGGATCACCTCTTCTGTAAAACTAATCAACATGTAACATTTTATTTAAAATTACAAGAGAGGATTATTAACAAAGAAAGCAATTTTCTACGCCCGAATTAACAACAAAGACAAGCGATTTTCTAAACCATTCAAAGCAGAAACCACGTTTAAACAAAAAAAACCCGCTAGTCGCTGCTATTAGATCAAGCGCGGCCTGCGAACGACCCTGAACGTCGCTACGAGACCGTTATGAAATTCCTCATAGCAGAGGATCCGCTCCCGAAGTCTCATTATCCTCCTTAATAAAATGCTCAATTTGATCCCACAGTAAATGAGTTGGGTTGGAGTTTATAATATCGGTCAAGTGATCCATATTATAAAGCTCTTCATGTAAATGAATTGGGTTGGAGTTTATAATATCGGTCAAGTGATCCATATTATAAAGCTCTTCATCGTAACATCAAACACAAAGAAAGCCCCTACGCATCCAAATCCTACACCAAACTCCCTTGTCCCCTTCTCTCCAATCCCAACCCAATCTTATCTCCAAACAACACCATTCCACGGTCTGCATCCATCCACGTGTCCCTTACCATTCATCGATCTAAAAAAGTTGATGCATTCAAGTCTTAAACCCTACACTAATTTCTATACCAGTTCCAAGGACAAGGAATAATTTTGGGATAAAAAATAAATGATATTTATGTCATTAATATTCAGTTGATTTGGTAGATAAGATAAGGTTAAATAATACACATAATGATCAACTATCCTATGATAATTTATCTCCCCTTAATCCGAAAAAAAGAAGATAACATCCCTCATTCAAATATGGTTTAAGAGACTTTATCTCAAAAAAGTAATCTTGAGATAATTGATTGTATAATAATTATATCATCCATTATATCTCTTTTTATAATGTTCATTTTCATATTGTCTCTCATCAAAATAGAAATTAAATAAAATTAAATTCAAATAATTAAGATGAACAAGTGTGAACAAAAGATTAATACATAGCATGGAAAAGTAGATACACTCATATAGATTAATACTCCCTATCCCCATATTTCCTCCCCCACCTCTCTTACATGTAGGATCCTGGTCCTTTGCGATGTTTTTAAGTTTTATTTCTGATGCGAATCGTGCATTCATTTATGCAAGCAAAATAGAATGTAAAAGATTGTGCTTTTAATAAGGGGGATACAAGCTATGGGATGAAGAGGAAAAAAAGAGAAACGAACAATAGAGACGTCAAAAGAAAATACTGGTGCATGCCGCGATGAGGACTAAAATCCCGGGCTTAGTTCTCTGGTCCGTTATCGAAGCATTACTTGCCCTAACAACCTCTTGGGATCGGGCCCATACGGACCCGATTAACCACCCCCAAAATGCTTAAGCCGGGTTGACAAGTAGTAAGCTCCTCACTATTTATCCCACCCGGGAATTTTGTATTCCACGGTGTGGGACTATTCATTATTTTGGGAGGTGTTACAATCACCCCCACTTATATTCGCAACGTCCTCGTTGCGACATGGCATATCACTTCTTCCCAGTAACAGTGGCGGCTTCACGCTCCGGGTAGCCATTTCCTCCAACCTCTTTGTAGGGGCGGCTCCACCTCTCGGGTAGCCCTTTCCACTATCAGAGGGCGTTCGGCTCTGATACCATTTGTAACGTCCTGGGCTTAGGTCCCCGGTTCGTTAACGGAGCATTACTGGCCCTAACAACCTCTTGAGATCGGGCCCATACGGACCCGATTAACCACCTCCAAAATGCTTAAGCCGGGTTATCAGGTAGTAACCTCCTCACTTTTTATCCCACCCAGAAACTACATGTTTCCACGGTGTGGGACTTTGTTGGGGTTTTACAACCTCCCCCACTTATATTCGCAACGTCCTCGTTGCGACATGGCCCATCACTTATTCCCAGTGATAGTGGCGGCTGCACGCTCCGGGTAGCCATTTCCTCCAACCTCTTTGTAGGGGCGGCTCCACCTCTCGGGTAGCCCTTTCCACTGTCAGAGGGTGTTCGGCTCTGATACCATTTGTAATGTCCCAGGCTTAGGTCCCCGGTCCGTTATCGAAGCATTACTTGCCCTAACAACCTCTTGGGATCGGGCCCATACAGACTCGATTAACCACCCCCAAAATGCTTAAGCCGGGTTATCAGGTAGTAGCCTCCTCACTTTTTATCCCACCCAGAAACTACACGTTTCCACGGTGTGGGACTTTGTTGGGGTTTTACAACCTCCCCCAGGACGTTGCGACATGGCCCATCACTTATTCCCAGTGATAGTGGCGGTTGCACGCTCCGGATAGCCATTTCCTGCAACCTCTTTGTAGGGGCGGCTCCACCTCTCGGGTAACCCTTTCCACTGTCAGAGGGTGTTCGGCTCTGATACCATTTGTAACGTCCCAGACTTAGGTCCTCGGTCCGTTATCGAGTATTACTGGCCCTGACAACCTCTTGAGATCTAACCCATACGGACCCGATTACTCACCTCCAAAATGCTCAAGCCGGGTTATCAAGTAGTAAGCTCCTCACTATTTATCCCACCCAGGAATTTTGTATTCCACGGTGTGGGACTATTCATTATTTTGGGAGGTGTTACACTAAAATCAACTAAGGTAGAGTTTTCATCAAAATATCGCTCTGAATGGAAAAAGCGAAAAACTTCCCGAACACAAAATAAAAAAACATATGGTATCTAATATCCTGTAAATCCGAATGTGCAATCTTAGCGTCGAAGTCAAACGAACCCTATGACATGCTCGAAATAACCATACTTATTACGCAAGATTGTGAAAAACAACCGATTAGACCATTTAATCAGTCCATTTAGTCTAGTAAGTGGGTGGCCGACCTGACTAGGACTAAGCAGTCATTACTCATTCCACTGATTAGTCATCCTGATTAGTAGGTCAACTAGGTCGATAGTCGACTGTTTTTCTACAATGCGACTGTATTTTATTTATTTATTATTTTTTATAGAGCCAACTTATCTAAGGTGTTTAATGTTTTATTAGAATTTAATTATTTATTTTATTTATTATGACAGTATAGAAAATTTATAAATGTATGTAAATCTATTAGGATATATAAAAAATGATTTATATATTTAAAATATTAAAAAATGCAAAACGGAGTAAAGTCCAACTAAATCCATTTAATCGCACGACTGCCAATTAATCTTAAATCGGTGACCCAGTCGACTGCTTACTGGCTATCGAATTTTGCAACCTTCTTATTATGCACATAAGAATTAAGTTCTTTTTTAGCAACTAACCATATCTGATTTACCAAACATCAATGTATACTAATTGGTCAAGAACCACACGGAAATTTAGAACTTGTGTTAACATAATATAAGATGAATGGGTTATAGATATTGATTATTACGAATTTTAGAACATAGATGGAAAAAATGGCAAAGCAAGAGCTCCGCATTGTCAGAGACACGAACACGACAACTACACGAACAAAGGAGCTTTTCTATTTGCTTCAGTGCTCGGGTTTATCTCACGTTTCTAATTCACAGGAGGAGGGGGCAGTTGTACTTCCAGATGAAAAGGGTCTGTACTTATAAAAGAGGATCCCTATGGTTTCTGCATTTGGCTATATGGCACGTTTCAACATGTGCCTTTTCAGCAGATTTTTGGTGGGTTTTGTGGAAATAAATGTCCATTTTCTATTTGGATGAGGTATAAGAATTCCTTATCCAGAATTTCAATATAAACAATGCCAAGATAAAGTACGACATCGTTGTATACGTCTTCAGCATTTATCTCTTCCTTAAAACCAAATAAAGATGAGATATAGATCTCAAATATGAGGATATGATTTTATCATGAATCTCAAGTTTTTTTGTGGTCAGATGATTTTCATCGTGGCTTATCGGCAATATAAACAAATAAGCTCAAATGTAGTTATTTGATCATTGCAAATGGGGTACATTACAAAAAAGAGTCAGAGGCCATCTACCATCCATCAAAATCTCTTACTGACCTAATCTTTCAAATGTAACATGTAACAAAGATCAAATCTTTTTAATATTAAATACACACCTCCATAAGTTTCTTCAATCGATTTATGAAAAAAATGATGAACCCTAAAGTTTGAAAGTTTAGTAGCATCTCTATTACATTTCAAAAATAAGTCTCACAATTAAAATAAAAACATAGATAAAACCCTTTTTTGCTGATTATCATTGTAAATATATCTAAAATATCTTTCATATACTTCCCATTCATGCCTAATCTAAACTTTACATTCAGACTAGGAAAAAGCGATCATTGAATTTATCTATGCACCATTCTTATTCGATAGATTTCAGATATATGGAAGGAATATATATTGTAAATCAAGACATATTGTAAATTGAGATGGCATTTTGAGATGAAATCTTCATATTTCCCAACAAAACATATTATCCAGCAAATAACGAGACATGAAAAGAGATAAAGATCTTTTCCAAAGTGAGCCGTGTCCTAAAGAAATTCCGAAATAAATTGGTTACATACTAGTTTTATAATCTATTGCATCTATGTATATGTGGTTAAATCTTAAATTCTTAATTACAACATATAGGTGTATTATTTCTTTCGTATTCTTATAGATAAGGAGGGAATAGACTCTACCCTCTGTGATGACGTGGATGTATCATTGCCTAGGCCCCAAGCCCACCTCTGCGTATAAATATATTCACAGCCCCTCCACCTTCCTTCATAACTCCCAATTTAATACCCAAAAAAACACACACAATAAATAAGCCAAGGGCCGCAGCAGATCGAACGGACAGATAGATAGACAAGGAAGAGAGAGATAGACCGAGAGCGAGATATGAAGAGAGAGAAAGAGAGCACTGACCCGGCGATGGCTGAGACCGCGCAGCTGATACCGGGGCTCCCGGACGAGGTGGCGGAACTCTGCCTCCTCCGCCTACCCTTCCCCACCCTCGCCGCCGCGCGCGCCGTCTCCGCCGCGTGGAACCGCCTCCTTTCCGACCCCGCCTTCCACAGCGCCCGCGCCTCGCTCTCCCTCGCCAAGCCCTACCTCTTCGTCTCCGCCTTCCACCGCCCCTCCTCCCCGCTGTTCTGGATCGCATTCGACCCCCGCGCGCGGCGATGGCTCCCGCCGCTCCCGACACCCCCTCTCCCTCCGTCCTCGATGTCGTCCTCCGCCGAGTTCGGCGGCGCGATCTTCGTCGTCGACGGTGAAAAGCGGAGCCTCACGAGCTACGATCCGCGGATCAACAGGTGGACGATCCGCGCGCCGATGCCGACAGCGAGATCGGCGGTGGCCATCGGCGCGGTCGGCGGGAGAATCATGGTAGTCGGCGGGGGGAAGGCGGCGGAGGCGTACGATCCGGATCGGGACATCTGGACGACGACGGAGGAGGGAGGGGGAGGGGTGGGGGAAGTGTACGACGCGGCGGTGGTGGGGGGGAGGATGTATGTGACGGAGGGCTGGCGGTGGCCGTTCGATCGGGCGCCGAGGGGGGAGGTGTACGGAGGGGATGGGGGTAGGGCGATGGCGGAGGGGATGAGGGAGGGGTGGACGGGGGAGAGCGCGGTGGTGGCGGGGAGAATGGTGGTGGTGGAGGAGTGGGGGCAGGGGAGGGTGAAGGTATACGAGGGGGAGGGGGACAGGTGGAGAGGGGCGGAGGGAGGCGGCGTGCCGCAGGGTGTGGGGAAGCCCGCCGCGGTGGGAGGGGGGGAGGGGGAGGTGTACGTGGTGGGGGAAGGGATGAAGGTGGCGGTGGGGGAGTTGAGTGAGGAGGTAGGAGGGAAGCAGTGGAGGGTGCGGTGGGAGGAGGTGGAGGGGCCCGCCGGGTTGGGGGAGGTCTGCCCCTGCAGGTGTCACGTGATATGCGCATGAGGCCGTTGGAGGGCGGGTGTTTTTGTGGTTTCCCCCCTCGGGGTTTTTGGAGTCGGAGATGGTTGAAGGTGTATTTGGGGTATTTTGCGTTTGTGGAATTGTAATAACCGAAGATTTGCATCCGAGTCCTTCTTTAAGCCGGCCTGTCACGTGATGAGCGCGTGAGGGAAGATATGGTCGTAGATGTCACGTGATACACGCGTGAGGGAAGATGTCCTCGTAGATGTCACGTGATACGCGCGTGAGTGTGCTTGTCGTGGGCATTTGCTCGCGGGCTTTTTTTTATTTGCCAGTGTGCCCCCAGTTCGTCGGGGGTTATTTTGCGTGCTCTGACCCGTGGTACCCGAGGATTTGAACTCCGGTCCCTCTCGAGCTTGATTTGCTGTGAAGTTTTATGGATTTAAAGGAGAAACCCTCCGTTTAAGCTGTAATGCGCGGTGGGCCCAAAAGTTTGGAGCTTTTGCATGTGTGTGCTACAAGTTTTGTGTAGGGCAGTAGAGAGACCAAGTAGTGAAATTATAGATACTTGACATCATCATGTAAGTTTTATAGGTTGTTTTGATGCTTATTGATTTTTGATAAATAGTAAGATTTGTGGATCTTGAACTTGTTAATGTTGTCATTCTTTACTAAATTGAATAGCTAAGTTGGAAGATCTAGATAAACTTTCTTCTTCAGTGTTCACAGAAAGATCATGCTTGTGTTGTGTTGTGCTCTTATTCAAATTGATGTAGTTCTCGTTTGTTGTATATCCGATGCAAGCTCATACATGTCCTACAATGAGCAAAAGTCAAAGTCATCTCAATGTGTCCCCTCGCATCTTATTAGATCGTATTGCTCGTGTGTGGTCATTTGCTTCTATTGCATATTCGACGAGGCGAGTGCAATCCTTATGTTTATGGAGGGAGTATAGAATGGAGGTACAAACAAAATTTGAGTTGATTCAAGGCAGGGTTGTTAATTGAATTGAACATGTTCGTATTCAATTAGAGTTTGTTCGATAATAGTTCGAAAATTATTCGTTAGTATCTAAACGAACAGAACATGAACTTCAAATTTTAGTTCGAACGTGAACATAAATGTTCGTTCGATAAAAGTCCGAGCTCGTTATATGTATGTGTATTTGTATGTGTAATTTTGTATTTATACACATGATAAATTTTGTGGTTAAAGAAATTGTGGCATTTATTAGGCTTTGTAGCACTTTAATTTGAATAATTTCTTATTTTTACTACTTATTGAGTCTTATTATCAAATTCAAGTTTCGAACATTTTCATATAAAGAAGTTTTAACTAAGTTAATCTGTTAACGAACTACTATCGAACTCGAATGTTCATTTTCTAAACGAACTCGAACTCAAACATATCTTATTGAACGTTTATCGAACTCGAACATCCTTATCAAACCGAACTCGAACATAGGTTCGTTCGTTACAGTTCGATTCAATTAGCAGCCCTAATTCAAAAGGTTTTTTTTCTTTGAAACGTAAGTGTTTCCTCATAAAGACGTTCAACTACGCAATCATGGCATACAAGCATGGAATGGAAAGAAAACATTTTATCAGAGAATTTAACCTCAAAAATCAAAATGATTAGTAACAAAGTATTTTTGAGGTCTTGCATTGTTTTCCGATAAACAGTCAGTTCGTTTCATTCATCTAAAATACGGGACATTCGGGAATGCCACAAAAGATAACAAAATAATTACCAATTGTAGGGAGTACATGACCACCCCAGCATGGGGATAATGAGCGAGGCCACTTGCTCGGAAGAGCTTAGGTTAGTTGCCATTATTGGTTGTGCGCTTGCCACAATCTCCAAACCTTGGTTGCGAGCCTTATCCTCAACAACCAACCACAATCTCGATTTAGAAGATGGATACCTTATCCCAAGAGAGGATGTCAACATTGTTAGGAGTATAGTCAAATTAGGATTAGGAATTATAATAGGATTGGATTCCTAATCTTAATAGTTGTTGAGTTGTATTCTATTTATAGTCCTATTGAGAATATGACTATAGGATTGTAACTGGCTATATATAGAGAGGGGAGGAGGTATTGCCTCAATACACCACAAGAACAATGTAACTCCTATAGAAAAAGGGGAAGGGAAGAGAAGAGGAAGAGAGTGAGAGAACGGGGAGAGTTGTACTCGTTCTTCTTTTAGTGATCTTTCTTCTCCGGTGGTCGCGAAAGGTGACCGATCGACCACCATTATATCTAGTTTTTCTTTTCTTCACATGCTTCCGCGGTGGTGGTTGATTGTGCATCCACATCCATATCGACATCTGCTTCTGTATCCATAGGTCCGGTATCCAAGAGGAGACGATACCGGTAGATCCTGTTCCTAACAAACATGTACAAGGGAAGCCAAGTTGGAAAGACAGAATTCATCCAAGCACTCGGACATGTGGTTCCTAGATTCAACATACATTAAAACTCTCTAATTTGTTGGGTCTGGAAGATACTCTCGAAGAATGGGTTACTCTAGGCGGATTATATGCATTAATCTGCTATGCTTGTCTAGTACAAAGAATATTAATACTGATCCACTCGAATCCTGAAAACGACTGTCAAAAAATCCACTTTTTGATTCGATCAGATTAATAAACATGTCCGAACGTTGATCGGAGCAAAAAACAATATATAATAACATGGTTGAAGGTTTGTTCTCAAACGAGCGGTAATAGGATCTTAATCAAATCAGACATACGAATAAAAAATGAACATTGATGAATGGTAATTATAAATCAAACCTTCAATGAACTTGTTGTTAATAAGAATACCATTGCATATATAAAACAGTAAAACATCGGATCCAAATGAATTGAAAGAGAAACAATACCGAATAAGATTACGTTAAACGTATGTTTCCCAATCATTATCCGATTATACAATGCAAACAAGAATCGATTAAAAGAACAGAAACATAAACACGGGCATGATCCAGAAAGGGTAAAGCAATAAACATATTGCGGCAATCAAAATAAAATGGAGATCAGTTTAGAAGTCACCAAAGCATCCATGAAATGGTCTGTCCTTAGAGAAGATATCGCCCCCACAATACCGGTGCGTAGGGTACTGGCGATCTGCTCCCAGGATACGACGGCTCACGATCGTCGTCGGCGCACACCAACGGGATCGTCCTCGATTGTACCTTAGAGAACTGCAGCCGAGAGATGAAGAGGAAAAACGTTCGTCCGCGAGAGGAAGAAGCAGAGAGAGAGACGGCGTGAGAGAGGTCTTTCTTGCGAGTGAAGAAAGACGGCGTTGGGTGAGAGATATAAAAAGAGGGGCTTGCGAGCCCTAGCGCACGGTAACCTTTGGTTTCCGAAAACGCCCCTCAATGGGCGTGTCCATTCGAATTCCAAACCCGTGGCTAAATCGAGCCGTTTGGATTGAGTCTGATTCCTAATGTGATCGCGATTAAGTTAATTTGTCTAATTAATTTAATCGGTCAGCCAAATGAAACCTGCAACAAAAGTATCGAGATCTGAATTAACTCTCCCGAGCCCGAGCCCGAGCCCGAGCCGGAGACGGAGCGGAGCGCGCGCGCGTGTGTGGTCCTCCATTCCTCCTCTCTACTATTGCTACAAGAGCTTGGTGTGTGGACTCATATATAAGTCTACCAAAAGTTTAGTTCTCCCCGGTGTGGTACTAAACTTCCACCCAACTCAACCATGTTTCAAATTTGGGAATTCTCAACTTTCCCTCCAAACCATTTGGTTTCCCAATTGAAATCAAATTGAATGCCAATTGTAATTAATAGGTTTTCCAATTAAAACCTATCTACAGTTTTAATACAACAATCCCCCACGAATTCACCAATTTGAAAAGAGATTCAAAAGAATTTAAGAGACTTCTTTCGGTTGCCCACACTTTGCTTTCAGTAAAGGTAACTTCCGGTTTGAACCTCTACCTGAGTTTACTACTTTCACTTTAACAGGAATAAAGTGAACTACGTCTTGAACTTCAGACCTTGTTGTTAAAGTATACGGTAGAAACAACAGAGCATTGTTCTTGGTACAATCTTTAGGGTTGGTGCTCTTAAAGGCCATACACCATTATCCTGTTTCATGAGTGTGTTTAGGAAAGATTCTCTTCCTTTAACTGCGGCCCACAGTAATACTCACATAGGTGGCGTTCTCCAAGGATACACTGCTAATATCCTGCCCAAAGGCTTGAACCCATTCAGAGCCTATTCTCTTCCTAAACTTGCAGCTTAAATGGCACTCAGACTTCCAGGGATAGGACACTCATGCTTACGCATTAAAGTTAGAGTGCCAACCAGTTCTCCAGACAGCTTGTTATTACCACATTGAAACTACTTTGTGGGATCTCCACTCAGATAGGTTGGGTTGCTACTGTAGAGGAACTCTCAATGAGTCTCAGTCCCATCCCAAGCCTAGACTTTAGGACTAAAGATCTATCAAGTCCCTTAGTCAACGGATCTGCCATGTTGTCTTTAGATCCAACAAAATCCACAGCCAACACTCCTCGAGACACCAAATCCCTTAACGTCTTAAGTCTGATTTGTATGTGTCTCCTTCTTTTCTGATTGAACTTTGAACTCTTGATCTTGGCAATTATGGTCATATTATCACAATATACCGAGATCGTAGGAACAGGCTGACCTATCATGGAAATTTCAGACAGAAGTTCCCTTAGACATTCAGCCTCAATTCCAGTGATGTCCAAAGCACACAGCTCGGCCTCAAAAGTGGATCGAGCTAGAATGGTCTGCCTCACAGACCTCCAGGAGACAGCACCGCCTCTAAGGGTAAATACATACCCTGTAACACCATTACTCACAGATTCCTCTATTTTCCCTATCCAGCTTGCATCACTGTATCCTTCTAGTACAGAGGGATGTCTACCATAATGTAAACTAAGGGAAATAGTTCCCTTCAAGTACTTAAGTACTCGATCGAGAGTCTCCCAGTGAGTACGAGTAGGACAGTTAGTGTATCTACTCAACTTTACAACCGAGAATAAAATATCAGGTCTCGTGCAATTTGCAAGATAAATTAAACTTCCTATCACTTGTGAATATGTTAGCTGCGCTATAGGTATTCCACTTTTATTCTTAAATAGCGTTTTGAATGAATTAAAAGGAGTGCTTACAGCTTTGCAATCTTGATATCCAAATTTCTCAAGTACCTTCTCAACATAGTGAGATTGAGAAATTTAATCCCATCAACTGACCTTTTCAGTTTGAGACCCAAGATCACATCAGTAACACCCATGTCCTTCATCTCAAACTTAATACTCAAGAAAGCCTTAGTCTCATTAATAATCCTCATATGTGATCCAAACAACAATATGTCATCAACATATAGGCACAAGACAATACACTCATCACCTTTCACCTTGGAATAAACACACTTACCGGATTCATGAACCTTAAAGCCACATGACAAAATGGTCTTTTCAAATTTCTCATGCCACTGCTTTGGTGCTTGTTTCAATCCGTAATGGGATTTGACAAGCTTACAAACATTTCCCTCATTCCTAGGAGTCACAAGCCCATCCGGCTGATCCATATAGATCTCTTCCTCAAGATCGCCATGCAAGAAAGCGGTCTTCACATCCATCTGATGGATGGAGAGATCATATACAGATGCCAATGCTATGAGCATCCGGATTGTGGTCATCCTAGTCACAGGGGAATAGGTATCAAAATAATCGATACCTTCCTTTTGCCTAAAGCCCTTGGCAACTAATCTTGCTTTTTACTTTTCAATTGATCCGTCAGGTCTAAGCTTTCTCTTAAACACCCACTTGCACCCAATAGTAGAGCACCCTTTGAGTAAATCAACCAACTCCCAAGTTCCATTAGTCATAATGGAATCCATCTCAAATTTGATGGCTTCCTTCCATTGTTTTGCTTCAGATGAAGCCATGGCTTTCTTGTAACTTGGTGGATCACGCTCGATCTGGTAGACAACGAAGTCTCTACCCAGATCCTTGGCTATCCGAGGTCTTTTACTCCTCCTTGGCTCAATCTCTTCAGAAATATCATTGGGTTCAGGTTGAGTCTCAACCCCCAAATTCGATATTCTTTCCACTTGATCTGGAATAGATCCTGATGTACAGGCGTCCTCAATAGTTAGATTTTGAGAAATCCCAGTCTTCAACGGAAAGATATCCTCAAAGAAGGTAACATCACGGAGTTCAACAATAGTGTTGACATCTATGCCCGGTATCTTAGATCGAATTACCAAGAACCTATATGCATAACTATTTTCTAAGTAACCTAAGAAGACCGCATCAATAGTTTTAGGAAGAAGTTTCTTTCTCTTGTGTTCTGGGACTAAAACCTTAGCGAGACAGCCCCACACTTTGAGATATCTTAAACTCGATTTCCTATTTCTCCAAAATTCAAAGGGACACTTTTCCATATGTCTTGGAGGCATCCTATTCAGAATACGGCAAGCCGTATTCAGGGCTTCTCCCCACATATAGGTTGGAAGTCCAGAACTTTGTAGGAGAGCATTGATCATGTCAGTTAAGGTTCTATTTTTCCGTTCTGCTATCCCATTTGATTGCGGTGAATATGGGGCCGTAACTTCATGAACTATACCAAAAGATTTGCATTTTTCATCAAATAAGTTAGAGGTATATTCACCTCCTCTTTCTGATCTATGGCGTTTAAGCACTTTCCCTATTTGTGTCTCAGCCTCATTCTTAAAGATAAGAAATTTCTCTAAGGCTTCATCCTTCGTTTTCATTAGATATACATAGCAGTATCTACTGCCATCATCTATAAAGGTGATAAAGTATTTCTTATTGTATCGCGTCAACACACAATTAAAATCACAGATATCCGTGTGCACCATATCCAAGATCTCACTATCTCTAGAGACAGACTGAAAAGACTTCCTACGTGTCTTAACTTGCACATATATTTCACATTTTTGAGTTTTATCAATAGTGTGTTTAGGGATCAATTCTAAATTCATCATTCTTTTAATTGAATTTAGGTTTACATGTCCCAATCTACCATACCACAGATCACAAGATTCTAGATTATTCACAACATGAGACACAGAACTAGAACATTCAGCATTCAAAACATTCAATTCATTAATGTTTACTGAATCACATCTAATTCTAAATAACAAATCAAAATCAGCTAAATAACCTTTTCCATAAAAAATGGCATGTCTCAGAATAACAACTTTATTACATTTAAAGTTTAACTTAAAACCATTTCTAACTAAGATAGTGCCAGATAATACATTCTTCTTGATGTCAAGAACATGCAACACCCTGTGTAACGTCCAGACTCGTCCAGAGAAGAACCTCAAGTTGACTTGTCCCGACCCTAGCACCCTGGCTGCAGAATCGTTCCCCATCTTCACAGTCCCACCGCTGCAGGTCTGATAAGAAGAAAGCAACGTTCTGTCAGAACATATACTTACATTGGCTCCCGTATCCACGAGCCACTCATTTGGATCATTGATATTGTATAGTTCAGGTTTTACATATACATATCTCTCGCTAGCCCCGAGTCCCATAGTGATCATGTTCACTTGTGGTCTCCCGTCTATAGCCTTAGGTTGAGCCTTCAAGGACGGACAGTCCTTCTTCCAATGGCCAACCTGATTACAGTGACAGCAGGGTTTATTCTTTGTCTTTTTCTTTATCTTGCCCTTTGGTTTCATTTTATTGTTACTGGGACCCTTTCCCTTCTTATCCTTACTCTTCGAGGTAATGAAATTGACCTTAGCCTAAATATCAACAGGAAGCACAGTTTTTTGTTTCCTGTGTTCCTCCTCTATGGCAATTGCCACCATCAAGTCATCTATAAAAACTTTCCCATTTCTGTGTTTCAGGGTTATACCAAAGTCTTCCCACGACTTGAGGAATTTTTCTATGATGCACATGACCTAAAACTTCTCTAGAAGTTTCATTTCGGCATCCTCTAAACCATGGAGCAGGAGTAGAAACTCGTGTGCCTGTTCAGAAATTGATTTTCCCACGGTCATGGAAAACTTCAAAAACTTAGCTACGGAGTATTTCTCAATACCGAGGTCTTTGGTATTATACTATCAATTCAAGTCTTCCATAACCCCTTCGCAGTCTGCGTGAACGAACAATATACGTCAAACAAAGTGTTGGACAGAGCCAACAAGATGCAACCATGACATATACGATCGCGTTCCTTCCAGGCAGATTGCGCCTTATGGCTATCGGGTGAGGGGTTTTCCGTTTCCACCGTAAGACAGTCGGCTTCAAGTATCGAGATTAACCCTATGGTGGTTAACCAGATCTTCATGCGTTGTTGCCAACGCTTAAAGTTTTATCCACCGAATTTTTCACGCATACCCGTCATATCTACCTTTGATTTAAAAATTGTTTCCGATATTTTAGAATCGGTTCGGAATATCTTCTCTAAGATTGTTGTTAATAAGAATATCATTGCATATATTAAACAGTAAAACATCGGATCCAAATTAATTAACAGAGAAACAATACCGAATAAGATTACGTTAAACGTATATTTCCTAATCATTATCCGATTATACAATACAAACAAGAACCGATTAAAAGAACAGAAACATAAACACGAGCATGATCCAGAAAGGGTAAAGCAATAAACATATTGCGGCAATCAAAATAAAATGGAGATCAGTTTAGAAGTCACCGAATCGTCAATGAAATGGACTGTCCTTAGAGAAGATATCGCCCCCACAATACCGGTACGTAGGGTACTGGCGATCTGTTCCCAGGATACGACGGCTCACGATCGTCGTCGGTGCATACCAACGGGATCGTCCTCGATTGTACCTCAGAGAACTGCAGCCGAAAGAGGAAGAGGAAAAATGTTCGTCCGCGAGAGGAAGAACCAGAGAGAGAGACGGCGTGAGAGAGGTCTTTCTTGCGAGTGAAGAAAGACGACGTCAGGTGAGGGATATAAAAAGAGGGGATCGCGAGCCCTAGCGCGCGGTGAACTTTGGTTTCCGAAAACGTCCCTCAACGGGCGTGTCCATTCGAATTCCAAACCCGCGGCTAAATCGAGCCGTTTGGATTGAGTCTGATTCCCAATGTGATCGCGATTAAGTTAATTTGTCTAATTAATTTAATCGGTCAGCCAAATGAAACCCGCAGCAAAAGTATTGAGATCCGAATTGACTATTCCGAGCCCGAGCCCGAGCCCGAGACGGAGCGGAGCGGAGCGGAGCGCGCGTGCACGCGTGTGGGGTCCTCCATTCCTTCTCTCTACTATTGCTACAAGAACTTGGTGTGTGGACTCATATATAAGTCTACCAAAAGTTTAGTTCTCCCCGGTGTGGTACTAAACTTCCACCCAACTCAACCATGTTTCAAATTTGGGAATTCCCAACTTTCCCTCCAAACCATTTGGTTTCCCAATTGAAACCAAATTGAATGCCAATTGTAATTAATAGGTTTTCCAATTAAAACCTATCTACAATTTTAATACAACAGAACTGAATTTAACTTTCCCAAATCCATATCGAATCAAATCAAACTTGAACACCATCTTAATCTTGTCAAATTGAATAAAGTCCGACCCTCAAACACGTCGAAGGAATTGAATATAAACTAGTAGATAGATTCACTTACATATATAACTACAGGGTTCCATCTCCATCACACCTTTGCTTAATCATAGAGATAGAATCGTTGTATATGTCCTGCCCTTTTCGCATGAAACATTACCCTTGTCCGTTTTTGTGTGCTCATCATATCATGGGTTGCTGTATTAGATTCCGTGAGGACACACAACACCACACGTTTCTTCTCCTTTCACTTTCACGATGAATGGAACAAGGACACTAAATTCGGGTCCCAGTATAGTTTTGAGAAGGGTAAGTGGCTATGAGAGGAGGATATTCCGTGTACGATGAGAATATGCATAAGATGAGATCAGTACAAGAATCTTAATCAATCATTATTAACACAGCAAACATAGTCTCGCATCTAAAACTCATATTAATACTTCACAGCTTAAACTTAAACGTTTCGGGTAACTGTCAATGGGTCCGTGTAGACCTGTCCAAATCAGTAAGTTGTCATTGTCAATTTTCTACCATAATGGTTCAAAAACGTTAGCCCAAAACATTACAATTGTATCTATGGAGACAGCTTTCCCGCACACACGCACACGCGCGCACGCACACACACATGGGTAAAATGGGGCTGCCCCCTAGGGGGAGTTAACTTGGCTCCCACACTTTTTCACCTTTTTTTTGAAAATTTCTTCCGTGGATTTTCATCAATATATCACTATATTTTGTCATTCAAATTTTGTGCGAAACAGAGATTCCTACAGCCTCCATCCAGAAGGTTTGTTTTTAGCTATTCTGTTACCGTCAACAAATGATTGTATGGATGGAGGCCGTAGGAGTCTATATTTCGCACGAATTTTGAATAGCATAATATAGGGATATAGTAATGAATATTCACTAAAGAAATTTTCAAAAAATAATAAAAAATGGACAATGGCATGGGGGAACCAAGTTAGCTCCCCCTAGGAGCAGCCCCCATTTACCTCTCCCTCTCTCTCTCTATAAATATAGAGAGAGTACATTTAACACTTTTCAAAATTAGAGTTAGCATTGGACTGGATCGGTTTTGAATTCGATATGATCCCACTTGGTAAATTAAACCCTTCGAAGCATAAAACAAGGGTGTAGAGGAAACTATCAACTCTAAATAAAGGAGTGAACAACCTTCATCGGTCAACATTGTAACACCTTAAATATAGTCTTGCATCTAAAACACACGGAGCATGAAAGTGGGTTATTAGTGGGGATTGTAGGTAATTTTAAGTGCAACATAAAGATAATCAGCATAAACAAATATGAAACGATTCAAGAGTTACCTTCATAGGATGTTAACTACAACATAAAGATAATCATCATAAATAAATATGAACCCTTGTAATGGTCTAACGATTCAAGGCTCCCACTCCAATGATCAGGTTTCCAACTCCCACCCTCCCTCCCTTAACTGGGTAAAAAAATGAAATGATTCAAGGGTTACCTTCATCCATCGCAATTGTAAGTAAACTGAAAAGATGCTGATGATCCTCTTTTATCTTTTCTGCTTCCCTAAACCCAAACTAAAGAAACCCTCTTAGATGGTGGAGAGTCGATAAAATGACTCTCTCATTTTCAATTGGTGTACATTTCTTTTATAGAATTAGGGTTGGGGGTTATCAGAATAACAAAACCACTATAACCGACTCCAAATGACCCACTAACCATCAATATGGGTCACTATAATTCAGTTATATTCTATCCATTGGTAAGGTCAAACTCAAATTTATTATCTCACAAATATTTCAATGAACCACATACCAGATTTTTTTCTAAAAGGGGAAATTTGGGCTTAAACATTATAAGGTTTGTTTTATCCTATAATGGTTGAGAGACCTATGTTCACGACATTACAATTATCCTCAAGGAGACATCTTTCTCGTCTAGAGCTATGTGTATAAATATGTTTGTTTTTCATTACTAGAGTTGAGCATTGAATTGGATCGATTTGAATTAGACATAATCAGATCTAGTAAATTAGATCCTTCGAAACATTAAGCAATAATGGAATAGAGGAACCTATCGACCCTAAACGAAGGAGTAGGTGACCCTAAATCATGCCTAGAGAGACAACTTTCCCACTTAAAGAGAGTAAGCATATTTCAATACCTTTCAAACCTAGGATTGAGCATTGGACTAGATCGGTTCGAATGGGGGCATGATCCTATCGAGTAAATTAGATCCTTAAGATCATAAAGCTAGGAAGTAGAGGGACTTGCCAACCCTATCGGAAGGAGAGAACATGCCAAAGTATTTAAAGGCTAATAGTCGATCGAGGTGAAAGAGACGATGATCTATAATCTTAGACCCTCACGTTAGCAAGAGTAAGGTAAAATATGAAATGTTATGAAAATTGGTATAGAATGATCGGTTTGATCGAATCGATCCAATTAACCGATCTTACCGGTTCGATTTGATTTTATCATAATTGATCTCGAGTTCTAGGTACTTCCCCTTTTATGGCTACCTCCATTCCACTATGCATTCACCATCCCTTCAGGTCGATCATCGTGCTCAATTTGGGTCCCTTTCACTTGTAGGTTCCTCCGGACACCTTCTCCTCTATTTAGCACAAGCTTTAACATCAAAACTTCCATCGTGCTTTGTCGAGTGTCGACTGAGGCATCTTCCTTCTTGTTGTGAGTTCCTTTAGATCGCTAAATAAAATATTATGTCCAACAAATAACTATAGCAGATAAAACTCACCACTTGCAAAGCAAGCCATAGAACAAAAACAATCACAATAAACATGTATTTTAGCATGGAAATCAATTGAGAAAAAATCACGACCCAAGCCCCCTGACTTAGGATTTCCAACTGATCGGGTCAATCAACTATTCCACTATCTCAAGTTATTGGATAACTCAAATGCTTACATGTGTTTTGGATCACACACCAAAGTCTTTCTTACAACTCAGATCAAATACCAAGTTCTTTGTGTACCTTGGATCAAATACCAAGTGTTACAGTACAACAATTATGTAAAGATTGCAACAGACTATAAAACTTTACATATAATTATGCAAAAAGAATAATGAGGCAACCATATGCATACTATAACTGAATACAGAATTATAGGTCTCAAGATATGATCTTTAAGTAGAGAGTGAGAGAGATGGCCTCAAAAAGAGCTTCCAAAGAGAGAGAGAGAGAGAGAGAGAGAAGGCTTGTAAAGTGATTTGCCTTAGAATTTATCATTTCAACAAAGGGTGTAGAGCCATAATTATAATGGTGGGGGACATCCATTTTAAAAAATAATTATCGAAAACCAGTATGGCATGCAATTAACAAGATTTGATATAAAATATCGATCATACAAATAATATTATCTATCATATCAACTTGATCGATATGTAAATTAAGGTGATCGATCATTTGATAGCCACTGAGAGGTCTGAATTCAAATTATGATCGAGCATGGAAAGTAATTGCTCGTATTGGACATGCGAGACCACAACGAGACATTATTCAATAAATTGTTATTGCAAATATCATTTCCTAATCTAAAATAAAGAATAACTAATTTACATAATATGTCCCTTAGTAAAATTAGGGTTATGTACCACGGCCATCTTGATGATCATACAACTATTGATTCAATTGTTGAATCATAAAAGCTGGTGCTTGGATGAATATCTAAAGAGTTAGATTGAGGACTCATCAAGCACCGTCAAATATTTACTAAGAGAATATCTCCATCCTGAGAAGGAGATGTCAATACTTTCTCTAAAGGCTGATATCTACCGACCTCTTGATGCAGGTCCTCTGCATAGGAATGGAAACTCGAAGGTGTTAGATAAATTAGGTCAAATAGTTGACTTAACACGATCGAGATAACCAAAGACCTATGTCGTATGTTGTCACGATATAGGCATGCATCCTTTGACTAGAGACAGATATGTTATTATATGTCTGAATATGCACATTTGGTAGACCGATAGTTTATGGCCTAATCAAGACCTATACACCGGTGCACTGGTTTGCATACAAGGGCATATGAGTAATACGATCTCTCAAAGGGATCATACATGTCTATTTACTGAACCGGAAGACATGAGCTCACTCATGAGATATTGGGAATCAAATTTCATGTAAGGTCGTCTCGCTTTGGAAGCTTGACTGAATTTGTAGGTTTTATATATACTTTTGGAAAGTATTTGATCAATACCTAGGTATGATATATGCTTTTGGAAAGTATATAATAGATACCGACTCCCAAATGATCGAATGAGAAATTTAATGATAAAACCCTGAAGGAGACAGTTTAAGTAGATCTAAAACTTTGGATTTATTCTAGGTCTTCCAGTATGTAGGATGTATGGGTATTAGGAATACCTGAGGGTGATGTAATCATAAACAATTGTATAACCATGCTTCCATACCGAGGAAGTGATGAAACATGTATGGATTTTAGTGACTCCTCTCAGTAGAGAAGTAATCTAATCTCAGTCCAAATGTTGGAACTGATCTAAATGATATTCATATGCAATTACGAGTCAAACATTTGTGGGAGGTCCTTAAGATCTGGACTTGAGATATGATCTCAACATCCAAGTCACCATACATGGAACATATAATCGACATGTCCTTATCTCCAAGTATCCGCGGAGAAAGCGCATTATTCTTGAAAGAGTGCAAGAATAATTCCATTGTTAATATATCCAAGCATTGAGAAATAGATAATTAAATGTAATTTAATTATCAAAAATAATATGGATAAGATTCATATTATTTGAATGCATGAGAATTGAGATATTAGATAATTAAATGTGATTTAATCATCAAGGATATGGATAATTTGGATAGTAGAGACAATTGTGATTTACATTTGTTAATTAAGTGTTGATGTGAATTGGATTCACATTGTATAATTAATTGAAAATGTAATTTACATTTTATTTTGGGTTGTGAATATGATTCACAATTTTTCCAATGACATGATTGCAATATTCACAAAATAATTATGAATTATTTGTGTGAATAAATTTGCAACAAATAGTTGTTGCATATTAATTGGAGATAAAAAGCCACCTTAGTGGGAGGAGGCGGAAGGCCACAAAGTCCCATTAAGAAAGAGACTTATCTCTTTTAAATTGTCTACATGTAAAATTTATTTAGTTGAAATTAATTATATTGATGATTCAATATATATTAAATTAAATTAATTGTCACTGTTTATTTGCAACAAAACCATGGCCATTGAAACAAACACAAACCAATCTAGATCATTGGATTTGTGTATTCCATGGATTGAGATCCATGACTCCCAAAATACTATATAAGAAGCCCTTTTAAAAAGAAGTTGTTGAACAATAATTTCTCTCTCTCTCATTCTCATATCACACGTCAACTCTCTCTCCCTCTTGAATGGCCGTCCACTCTAACCTTAGAGAGAAGGTTGCTTTCGTCGTCGCATCACCGTGAGGACATCACCTCGATCGTTCGTGGATCTCCGTCTCCTTCCATGCAACACATTCGTGAAGAAGATGCTTGATCTCATGAGACGAGATCATGAGATATATTGGATCAACAATTCGGATTGTGAGAAGCACACGATTCATCTCCATGCTCGCAAGGTCTCTACCATCGGGTCGGACTTGAGACAGGAGATCTCTTTGCTTAGAGACTCGATTACAACCACGCTACAAGGGGTATTTCTTTACCTAATATGTGGTATAGATGAAATGACCGTGAATGGTTCATGGATCATGTGGTTTCATCGTTTATTTTTTAAAATTACGTTGCTCCAAGCAACTAGTTCGACTAATCGCTTGTGATCGCATACGATGCGATTCTCATGCTTTCATGATGTGTTGAGGGTTTTTTTCATAATCATTTAGCTCGATCAAGGGTGATAGATCATGTTAAGTATGTTGACTAATTAGGTTAAATAGAGTTATCGATCAGAGACAGTTGATTGATCGCATCAGGAAGGTTGATTGATCAAGATGGCTAGAACCTAATGTGTCTACATCATACACATGCATGTATATTAAGATTTTATACATATGCCTGCTAGAAAATTTTTTTTCTTCTTTGCATCTGACTACAGCTTTCAGCCTGTCCATTGAATATGATTTTTCCCTCCTTGTACAACATGTACTTGCACAGCTAAGTATCTTCCCTTTTGTTCTTCCTTCTTTATAATGAAGATTTTTCATGCTTCATAAAGTGATGTTATCATGAAATTAGCAGTATTATTTATACTCACAAAGTTTGTTATCGTCAAAATAACAATTCAATTAGAATGCAATCGTGTTACTAACATTAGCATCGTGTGTCAAGCAGGAGCTCTAGCATCAGAACCCCCGTCATATTGAAACCTCTTCCTTCCATCGTGCATTGACTGAAACCACCACTGGACTACGACTTTCATCTGGAGCTGCTTGATCACCTCCCATTTGCGCTCAGGCAGCCATAAGTTGATCCTCCACCCATTCCAAGCATCGCCACGGAGACACCATGGAACCTTGACAACAATTAACTGATGGCAAGGTCCACCAGATCCATCCTCGGGCCACAAGATATGCTCCACCTAAGGTTGCACGTAGAGAGAAGAGGCTGAGGAAGAGAAAATGGGAACCAGTTGATATGATGAACCCATCATCTTCACCATTCATTGTAATGTGGATGAGATCAAGGTCACGACATACATCGGACGATCTCAGCGTGTAGATATGTGTGTGATATGTCCCTTCAGTTCATTTACAAGCCTACCTAGTCAGGTATTTTAATAGCAGAAGAGCCCATATGCTCGTTTTAATCCGCTTTAATTTCACTCAGACCCTTAACTTTATTCACATGTTTTTGGACGATACATTTTTATTAGGGATTTTTATCCAGCAGACACTATAAGCTTTGCCAATTACCTTTACGACTTTTGAAACAGCTTAATTCCCCCCTCGACCCCGTAAACTTGCCAACTCTTACGAACCATGTGGTTAATCAATTTGAAGCTTGTGAGGGTTCTAGGGATAATTTATAGGGTCAATGAGGTAATTACGTTGTGCAGAAGGTCGTAGAGGTAATTTTAAAAGTTTATAGGGTCTGTCAAGTAAAAATCCTTTTTTATTATTTCAAAAATCTAAAAAAACTTCCTATATGTATACTAATTCTCTACATTTTATGTTTTTCTTCGGAATTTTGGTTGACCGTGTCTGATTTATTAAAAGTGACTGTCAAATTGTACATATTCTATCCAAATTGTAGTGATTAAGTCATATTAAATTAACCTTAGTCAAAAAATTCTTTAAATTACCATGTGTAGGTTGTGTTGGACATGCGAGCCCACGACGAGTAATACAATTAAGTTGTGTAGGTTGTGTTGGACATCACTCTCTCCGGCGTACATGTAAGTATTCTTCTTATAGAATGAGTAATACAATTAAATTTCTATATCTACAAAATGCATTTAATAGATAAATATCTTCCATATATAATATAGGTCGCAAGGGCGTGCATCTCAACCGGAAGAGATTGAATCTGATCACGAAGAGGAGGAGGAGAATGACCCTGAAGAAGAGGCACGCATGTATGCGAGGTTCAAAGAAAAGGAGAAAGAAAAAAAGAAATCAAAGCAGGGTTTAGTCTCCAAATTTTTTAGATCAAAGAAGAAGTAAATTTTTTGTGGTTTGTACCTGTATTTTCTTTTAAACTTTTAGAACATCTTTTAATTTATATGAACTTTGCTGGCGTTGACTTGTTTGTAATATTTAGATCTTATATTATATTGTTTATTTCTGAATTCATGTATATTGTGTTCCTTTAAATTTTTAGTGCTAGTTATCTTAATCTACGATCTGCTATAATACATATATCCTTAGGAAGATACCTGCAGTGGTTTATTGGCAGGGTATACAGGTTCGACGGGGCGTCAAAACCCTGTCGAACATGTATATTTTTTTCCTGGAAATCACTTTGGGCGAGCACATGTGCTCGCCCGGTGCTCCGTGTGTAATCGCCGATTATAAAGAAGGCGATCACACCGGCGAGCACATGTGTGCACGCCCTACGGGCGGGCGAGCACATAGCGTCCCATAGTGCTCGCCCACCACCCGTAGCGACTCTCAGATCAGCGAGCACGAAGGTAACGAGCACATGTGCTCGCCCACTCGTCAGGCGTGCACATAACGAGCGCTTATGTGCACGCCAATCCCGCCTTTTTTTGTAGTGCATTATGCAATAAATTTTATTGCAAATATCATTCCCTGATCTGAAATGAAGAATAACTAATTTGCATAATAGGTCCCTCAGTACAATTAGGGTTATGTACCATGGCCATTTTAATAATCATACATCTGTCGATTCAATAGTTGGATCATAGAGGCTGGTGCTTGGATGAATATCGAAGGAGTTAGATTGAGGACTCATCAAGCACCGACAAATGATTGTTAAGAGATGATCTCCAGCCTGAGTAGGAGATGGCAATCCTTTCTCATTGGGTTGATATCTGATTGACCTCTTGATGCAGGTCCTCTGCATGGGAATAAAGATTCGGAGGTGTCAGATTAGTTAGGTCAAAGAGTTGACTTAACGAGATCGAGATAACCAAAGTCCTACATCGTATGCTATCGTGATATAGGCACACATCCTCTGACCAGAGACAAATGTGTTACTATATGTTTGAGTATGTACATTTGGTAGACCAATAGGTTTATGACCTAACCAAGATTTATATACCGGCGAGCTGGTGTGCATATAAGGGCATATGAGTAATACGATCTCTCAAAGGGATCATACAGGTTCACTTTTGAACCGGAAGACGTGAGCTCACTCATGAGATATTGGGATCGATAATTTATATATATGGCCATCTTGCTTATGAAGCTTGACATAATTTATAGGTATGATATATGCTTTTGGAAAGCATATGACCAATACCAAATCTCAATGATCAAATGAGAACCTTAATGATAAAACCCTGAAGGTGACAGTCTAAAAGAGATCTATAACTTTGGGCTTATTTGAGGGTCATCCAGTATGTAGGATGTATATGTATTGGGAATAGCTAAAGGTGATGTGATCATAAACGATTGTATAACCAAGGCGCTTCCATTCCGAGGGAGTGAAGAAACAGGTTTGGATTTCAGTAACTCCTCTCAGTAGAGGAAGTAACTTGATCTTAATCTAAGTGTTGGCCATTGATCTGAATGGAATTCAGATGCAATGAGAAGATTAGTTTTATGGACTTGATTCAATCAAGCATTTATGGGAGGTTCGTGAGATCTGGATCTCAATATCCCAAGTCACTATACGTGAACAAAACAATCGCCATGTCCTTAACTCCAAGTACCTACGGAGAGTATGCATTATTCTTGAAAGAGCTCAAGGATAATTCCATTGTTGAAAGCCATAGAGAAATGTGATAATTAAATATAATTTAATTATCATGAATAATTTGAATTTGATTCATATTATATTGGAGGAATGATAATGGTTATCCAATATAATTAAATGTGTTTTAATGA